>CVRE01177504.1:0-13340 GCA_001179765.1 Crepidotus sp. BD-2015
GTCAGACCATTCTTTCCCCGCGGGCGAATTTGACGGCTACAGCCATATCCGACCTCCGGACTCAGTTTGACAAGGTCTTCCATCGTGGGCTCCGGTTTCAAGACAAGAAGGTGAAGGCAAAGCCAGCCGGAACACATAAACGGCTGCCATCGGAAACTCAGATTCCTAGCAAAGTTGCTCTGGATGACGTGCTCCTCGAATGCTTCTCTACCCTTTCCCCCAAATGCCGAGACGAGGAACTGGAAGACCTGGTATTTTTTATTCTAGACCTGTACCAGTTCCATGGTGTTCCTGTTGCGATCGCCGAGGTGGACATCGACCAAGTGGTGGTCGATTTGCGAGGCGTGTTGGAGGAGCATCATGCGCGCATGACTGGGCGGAGGAGGGGGACAGGACCCGCGGCTTCCAAGGTTGAGCAGGACGAGCATATGTTCCTGGTCCTGGACAAGAATGTCCAAGGCTTGCCGTGGGAAAGCATTCCAATCTTGCGAGGCAAGAGCATCAGCCGCATCCCCAGTGTAGACTTTTTGCTCGACCGCGTGCAACTTGCGGGATGGCTGGCACAGGGTACTGGCGCTTCTGCGGCGGTCGACCGTGCCGTCCTTGACCCCCACAAGGGGTACTGCATTCTAAACCCCAGCGGCGATCTGGTGCGCACGGAGGGAAGGTTCAAGGGTTGGGTTGAAGACATGGAGAAAGTTGGCTGGAAAAGCATTGTCGGACACCCGCCCAGTGAGCAACAATTCCTTAATGCTCTCAGGTCGAAGGATCTCGTCGTGTACGTCCTTTCAACATTGGCAAAAGCCGGACTTATGTTCTCACCCAGGTACTTTGGCCACGGAGGTGCGGAGCAATACCTGCGATCTCACAAAATCCGCAGCCTACCCCGATGTGCAGCCACCATGCTGTGGGGCTGCTCATCCGGCTCCTTGCGGGAAATGGGGGACTTTGACCGTGTGGGAACTCCCTACAACTACATGCTGGCCGGTTGGTGAGTCGACAAGCTCTTGTGTCTACCTGCACTTCATGAAACTGATCTCTTATCCAGCCCGACGCTGGTGGCCAATATTTGGGACGTGACTGATCGCGATATCGACATCTTCTCCCAATCCGTTTTTGACAAGCTCGGTCTCAACGCAGACGGTGTGCGTAGTCGTGATCTCAACGGCGGAGCACGAGAGGGGCAGATGTCCTTGGTAGCTGCCGTCGCGCAGTCAAGGAGCTCGTGCAAACTCAAGTATCTCACGGGTGCGGCACCAGTCGTCTACGGCATTCCCTTTTATCTGTAGGCCGTTCGATCTTTCCTTGTGGCTCTATCGCACGCGCAGGACTTTTACTCATACACATACAACATATAGCATACTATCACATTACATATAACCTGCATATCCTATCTCCATTGCCCCTTCAGTGTGACGCATGCTCGTCTTTTCCTGCCACTGCATACCCCAGCTTGCCCAGCCGAACTCGCGATGATCTGCGGTAAGGCAGTGTGGAGTTCAGGGGAAAGTTGTCAAACAAGATGTTCTTGGAGGGGCCGACGAGGACGCGGATGTTGATTCGGGCGTTTTCGTCTGGAGGCGTCTTGGAGACACGGTCAACAAGCCGAACTCAAGGTAGGTGGAAATGTATACATACCAGAACCCGTGCATGTGCCCAGATCTTCTCAATTGGTGCCCCATTGTGTGTGATGGGTGGAGGTACGCAGGCGTATACGTTTCGCTAGAGAGACTCTCAGCAACAACTTGAAGGCACTGGAACTTTTCTGCGTACATCGATACCCTCTGGAAGGGGTCGTGCTCCAGCTTCATCTGGCTCCCTGACTGTTATCTCACTCAAGTGCGGGAAGAAGGTCCGCTGCCGGAGATGATTGGACGACGGATCCCGATATGAGACAATATATCGTGGGAATGGTTTATGATGCTAGGGTCTCATGAGTACGAGTGACAACGAAGTATAGGGAAGAGTTCACCTTGATGACTGAAAGGTCCGCTTTTTCCACCCGGCCCTCGATCCAAGTATACTGGTCGTCCCAAGGTCTTATACGGACGGTGTCTCCGATCTGAAGCTGGGTCAGAACTAGGGAACGAGCAGTAAAGTAGCAATAGTGTACCTCAACTACAAGATCAAAATCTAGGGGTGGCAGAGGCGGTGGCACGTACGTCCCGCTCGGCTGGGGACACTCTTCGGCAGTTATCCATGTGTGGACTGGCTGAACGAGATCTTCCGTGTTCAATCGATTCCTACTGGGGACGGGTGCTGGACCGTGCGATTGCCAGTCGGGCGAATCAGGTCTTACGGGCTCTGATAGCACATTGAGACCCCCGGAAGAAATCGTTATTGGCCCCGATTCAGGGTACAGTTGGGGATGACCGTGAAAGGACGTCTGCCCTCCGACATCCTGGCCTTGTTGAAACTGGCCGCGGTATTCTTCCTGGGGTTGGCCATTGTACTGGTGAGAATAATCGGGTTCGTAATCATGAGGCTGGGCCGAGTTATAATATTCATGCGGCTCGGCGACCTGGCGAGATCTGCCCACATCAACGTTGTTGAAGCTCTGTGAAGCGTTCCATTGCACAGGCGGGACTACAGGCTGTGTCGACTGCAGAGGAAAGTAGCCTGGTCCTGGCCGATGAAAGGTGTAGGTACCTTTCCAAGCATTTCGCTGCGGCCGCGCCACCTGGTCTGGGGGACCGCCGGACATCGAGTTCGGAAACCCAGGCACGGCATGTTTAAATTCCCCATATCGGGAAGCAGAGCTTCGAGACAATCCCTCCTCAGGCACTGTGTTTCGGGGGTGTCGCTGGGGTTGGACCGGGTTCGTCGTATACACTGGAATCATAATATGTGCCGAAAGTTTCAGGGAAGGTGGTGGGAGTGTGTGGATGGGATTGCCACCCGAAAAAGGGACGCATAATGAGATTTTGTAGCCATGGTTTCTTGCTTTGACGTCCGCTTTGGTTGAGTGGCCAGTCTAAGCGCGGTGGCAAAGTGTACAAAGACTCGGAGCATCAAAGGACGGGTGATGATCAGATCAGATACAGATTTGGACATTAGCAAACAGGAGCAAAGAGCTAACCTCCATCGCCCATATTTAGCAATATTGCCGAGAACTTGCGCAAGAACTGAGTTGCTGCCATGATCAATGCACAGGCGTCTGCTCGCATGCGTGTGTATCTCGATTCTAGACGAAGTAAAGATAAGGATAAGGATATGTAAACCATGCAAGGAGTTACGAGCCCAACGTGAAAAGATCATTATAGACATCAATGCAATGCTAGGTATGCACGAGGATATGAGTATATGCGTATTAGTAGTAAAGTCCAGAGTGTAGGGAAGATGGCCAATGCTATGAACGGGTCCGTGGGGATACTTTGCTGCTGCTCAAGTCCTGTACGTCGAAGAATATGGCAACGCCAAATGAGATGCAGAGGAAACAAGTGCAAGCCACAGAGCCATTCCATGCGTTGCACCTAGGAGGTTTATTAGCGACTAATGCCGAGGAAGACAAGATCACTAACCATCCTTCAAAGCCACCGATTGGGCAGTGCTTTCCTATGACCATAAACACGAACATGGCGCCCCAGATAATGACCCCAAAGACATCGACGGCAGTGATCTTCTTCGCCCACGACCGCGCCCTCTTCCAATCTTCCTCCATTGCCAAACCCGCGAAGACGCTGCGCCGTTTCGCCCGCTTGCGTTTCCGCCTGGCAGAAATAGGATCATAAGACCCGGGAACCGAGCCTTCCCCGTCGTCGTCTTCGTCAGTGTCGTCATCATCATCGTGTCGCCCGCCGCCAAACGCATTGGGATCGACGATCAAGTTGACTTGCACGTCGCCACCGGGCATCCCGTTTCTGCCGTGCTTCCCCCCTTTCTTCCCGCCCTGGGCCTTGTTCTTCTTGCCGCCCGGAAGCCCGGAGACTGGAAGCACCATCATCCCGTTCGAAAGCGGATTACCGCCGGGTCCACCCTTTTTCCGCCTCCCAGCACAGCAACACGGTCGGAAAGCAAACAGATAGAGTAGCAGGATGAAGGTGAGGACGGAGAATACGTAGAGGATGTACGCTGCAGCGGTCCCTGATGGCGGGGGCTTTTCCTTTGGCTTGATGATCTACATGAACGAAGGCGTCAAGATGGGATTCAAAGGAGTCGAATGGACACGAACCAGGGCTGCATAGATGGACGGTATTGCGGCTCCCAAGGCCAAAACTATTTGGGTTATCCGCAGTACCAAACGCGCTCTGCCATTTTTGGTTACGAGCTGGCCCTTTGAGTCAACCGTTCCAACAAGAGGTTTGCCGTTCTCGTCCAGGAAATCGCCGGTGTCGGCGGGGCCTTTACCCTTCGCATTCGGGCCAAATTCGCGCTCGAGCATGCGCATTCGTTCCTCTTTGATAGAAGGATCGACCCTGTACGAGGGGGGATCGCTGCTCCACGGTAGGAGATCACGATTCGAGTCGTACCCCAATGAGGAGTGTCCGATATATGGATCGTAACCGTCGGACTGCGGAAACGAGTCTGAGGGGAAATTATTTCCGGGATCGAAGGGGGAGCGCTTGGGGCTCCAAGACGAGGGAGGAAGCGCGGTGTAGATGTCCGGTGCGGATGCTGGCGCAGGCTTAGGCTTGTTATTGTACCAATTCCTAGACCACGCAGGGAAATGAGCGGTGTCGATGTCCGGTTCGCTGGAATGAGGTGCTTGTCTCGGCGAGAGGTTGTAATTAGGGAGATGCGAGTGATTATGGCTGTTTGCGGAGCGCGGGGACGTGGGGTGTGAACGGGTTGAGTAGTGGACGGACGGGGGAGGGAGTGAAAAGGGACGGCGGGGCGGGTTACGACCACCTCGGGAGGAGGATGCGTGGGTGTTAGACGACAGCGTGTCCATGCGGGACACTACCGAGGGTGGGCGGCCCGCCAATGGTCGATGTGCAGGTGGGGACGGGGGATACATGTCTTGGCCGTATCGACCCTGGTATGGATTTGCCTGGTGAGCCCTGAGGGTCCTGGCATAGTCTGCAAGATCCAGAGCCTCTACGGAGACTTCGGAAGCCTCCCGCCGCCGTTGGGGCGCAGCGCCATATTCAGGGTAATCATAGCCATAGTCCGGCTGGAAGGCGGGTTCCGCAGCCCACTGCTGATATGGTTCATGGTACTGGTGGGTATCCCTGCTAGGGTAAGGGTCGTAGGCATCTGGAGACCATGGGCGGCGGAATAGGGACTGTGGAGGAGGGGTATCGAGACGAGGGTCGGAGTACATATTCGTGGGTCGTGAGTGGTCGTAAGAAAGGTGGCGTTGAGGTCGGGAAGGACAGTGACTAGGAATCGAGCTCACTGTGGCCCTCGACGAGCAATGGGTCCTGGGATCCGCAGTTGGCTGGGGACAGGTCCGATCCGAAAATGCCGACAGTTTCGCTCCGATTCTGTACGCATTAGGATCAGAATCGGCCCAATTCGTCCGCAACAGACCATATTTTTTTGCCGGTTCCGTCCAAAACAATCACCTCAGCGAGCTCCTGGAGGCTGGGGCCTGTTCAATAACTATACCAGCCTTCAGCTCTGTTCTCGAGTTGGATTGGACATGGCCCTTTTTTCGTGCCTGATAGAGGCCTTTTCCCCCTAATGATTGGACCTTTTGAGGGCTTCAATGCACGTGCGTCTCCGTGTCTGCCAACACCCTCGGGACCACACAATCATCTCACCATGCAGGACGGCAGAGCACCGCGGTACGCGTCTTTCTCTCGTCTTCCTGCTCGTCAATGAACCCGCTCCAGAATAAAAAACCGTGCCCCGGCGGCCATCCAAGTTGGTTTCTCGTCTACAGCTCGTGTTCCAACCTCTGACTCGACTTGCCTTAGATCACCGCGGAGCAGCTCCTGCGAGAGGTGCGCTTGCTTTTGGAGTCTCTTGCTGTCGCTTACACGCTACTCCAGGCCCAAGAACGGCAAGAAACCGCGTTCCGAGCGCCGAAACAACGGGTAGAGGATTTTGAGGAACTTCACGAGTATCGGGGCAGAAAGCGAAAAGAATTCGAAGAACGGATTCGGCGGACGAGGGGAAGCATGCAAGTGCCCTACTGGTGAATATCCCGGGTGTGTACTGACTCCGAATACAGCAAAGAATGGCTGCAGTACGCAAATTGGGAGGTATGTACACTTTCGAATCGTCCCGCGGCTCTCACCATGCTCAGCCGAACTAATAGGCCAGCCAAAACGAATTCGCACGCTCCCGTTCTATCTTTGAGCGTGCCCTGGATGTCGATCCGCGAAGCATCCAGCTATGGCTGAGCTACTCGGAGATGGAGCTCAAGTCGCGGAATGTCCAACACGCCCGGAATTTGTTCGACCGCGCGGTCACACTCCTTCCCCGCGTGGACCAGCTCTGGTACAAGTATGTTTACCTCGAGGAGTTGCTGCAGAATGTCCCGGGCGCGCGGCAAGTGTTTGAGCGCTGGATGCAGTGGGAGCCTGACGACAAGGCGTGGCAGGCGTACATTAAGATGGAGGAGCGTTACGGCGAGCTCGATCGCGCGAGCGCCATCTATGAACGATGGATTGCCGTGCGGCCCGAACCCCGTGTGTGGGTCAAGTGGGGCAAGTTCGAGGAAGAACGGGCGAAGCTGGACAAGGCGCGAGAGGTGTTTCAGACTGCGCTGGCATTCTACGGCGACGACGAGGAGCAGGTTGAGAAGGCGCAGGCAGTGTTCGGCGCATTCGCCAAGATGGAGACGAGACTGAAGGAGTATGAACGCGCACGAGTGATTTACAAGGTACGGTTGATCATCGTTATCCACCCCGACGACTCATACCCTCTTCTTAGTTCGCTTTGGCTCGTATCCCGCGGTCCAAGTCCGTCTCGCTGTACGCAGCTTACACGAAATTCGAGAAGCAGCATGGAACACGAACCACTCTTGAGAGCACTGTCCTCGGCAAGCGTCGAATCCAGTACGAAGAAGAGCTGTCGCACGACGGCCGCAATTATGATGTGTGGTTCGACTACGCGCGGTTGGAGGAAGGGGCGTGGCGGGACCTCAAGGATGAGGGCGCAACGACGGAGGAGGAGGAAGCCGCTGCCGTGCGCGTGCGGGAGGTGTATGAAAGGGCCGTGTCGCAGGTCCCGCCAGGAGGCGAGAAGAGGCATTGGAGACGATATATATTCCTGTGGTTGGATTATGCTCTCTTTGAGGAGATTGAGACCAAGGTGCGCATTATTCCATCAATTGTTCTCGTGGACTGGTTGAGACACCTATTTTCAGGATTACGGTCGTGCTCGCCAGATTTATCAAGAAGCGATAAAGTTGCTTCCGCACAAACAGTTTACGTTTGCCAAAGTATGGCTCATGTTTGCCAAGTTTGAGATTCGCCGCTTGGATTTGCCAGCTGCAAGAAAGTTGTTGGGTGCCGCCATTGGAATGTGCCCCAAAGAAGCCTTGTTTAAAGGGTATATTGAGCTTGAAATAGAGGTACGACAACGCCCTGTTTTGTCTTACTTCAAATTAACGCGTCTTAGCTCCGCGAATTCGACCGAGCTCGTCAATTATACCAAAAATATCTCGAGGTAAAGCTGATTTGTTTTGGACGTGGATCCATACTAACTCATCCCAGTTCGACCCAGCAAACTCCCCCGCATGGATCAAGTTTGCTGAATTGGAATCCCAGCTTCAAGATTTCGCACGGACGCGTGCCATCTTTGAGCTCGGCGTGTCGCAGTCCCCGCTCTCGATGCCAGAGCTGCTATGGAAGGCGTACATCGACTTTGAGATCGAGGAAGGCGAACGGGAGACGGCGCGTGCTCTGTATGAGCGGTTGATCCAGCTCAGCGGACACGTGAAGGTCTGGATCTCGTACGCGCTGTTCGAGGCCGAGCCAATTCCAATTCCGCGAGCATTACGGGAGGACGAGGATGAGGACGAGGAGGCCGAGGTCAAGGTTGTCGAGGGAGATGCGGGCTTGGCACGCCAGGTGTTCGAGCGCGGCTACAAGAATATGAAAAGCAAGGGACTCAAGAGCGAGGTACGGACTCCTTTCCCCATAGGGGCCAAGCTAATTCAGTGCGCAGCGTGTGGCTCTACTCGAGGTCTGGAAGACCTTCGAGGAAAGCAATGGCTCGGCAGACGATGTCCGCAAGGTGCACGGAATGATGCCCATCGTGAGCAAGCGGCGGCACGTCGACACGGAAACGGGCCAGACCGTGGAAGGTATGCGTTCTTTGTTTCCCTTCTATGGTGCGGTCGTCTGAATGCGTGTAACAGATTGGGACATGGTATTCGCCGACGATGAACGGGAGGCGAATCCGACGTCGTTCAAGTTCCTGCAGAATGCGCACGCGTGGAAGAATGCGCAGGCCAAAGGTGCTACTGCCCTCTCTGGGTTCACGGCCGCCAGTGCGGCCAAAGAGGACGATGCACACAGCGACGTGGGGAGCTCCAACGGGGACGAATCTGAGTAGTAATCTGGCCGCTGTTACAAGCTCTGCTGTAATGTTGTAAATGTACGGTACTGTGTAGGCCAGAAAAAAATGGCCGAGATCAGGGCCGAGGCTCGGAACTCTTGTTACACAGCCATACGCGGCAATCACCGCTCTCCATCGCACACAATATACTGGGCGCAGAATTCAGAAGGCAGCTCGAGACTGCGCACCTCGCCCTTCACCCCCACTCTTTTGTCCTCTTTGCCCCCCCTCTCCTTACTCTCCCCGCATCGACGCCGCGTTCATGCTGCTATCGCCGCTCTCTTTGCTGGCCCTATGGCTCGCAACACTCTCTCAACCCGTCGTCGGCTCATTGGCAGGCTCCTTTGCAGACGGCGGAGATACTCTGATCAGCGCCATGATGGTCTGCTCTCCATGTGTTCTCCGTTTCACAACAGCTCACGTCCTGCAGATGTTCGTAGGCAACTCGAAGAAGGTGTACATTCTGGACAAAGCCGAAGGAAACGCTGCCCAAGTCAAGGGACACCCTGCTTGGGGAGCAGTCTGGTGAGCTTGACAGAACGCGTCCTTGTTCAGTTCCAGTCACCTAACAGCTGCGACAGGGACATAGACACCCATGAGGTCCAGGTCATGGACGTCGCCTCTAACGTTTTTTGTGCTTCGGGAATGCATTTACCCAACGGCTCCTTCGTGACGTTTGGCGGCAATGGAGCTATTGGTCCAGGTGGAAACATTGGCTCTGTTCGCAACCCCTCCGGCGCATCAGGCTCCTGGGACGCCGTCTATCAGGACTTTGACGGGTCCAAGGCTATCCGCATCCTCAACCCTTGCATCGATGACAGTGAATTCGCCGATGCCAGTTGCCAATGGTTCGATCAGCCCGACGTGCTCGCCATGCAGAAGCAACGCTGGTATTCCGCCGCCGAGATGCTCGGCGACGGGACCATTGTCATTATTGGCGGATTCGTGAATGGCGGATATATCAACCGCAACTTTCCCAATGAAGACCCCACCTTTTCTGGTGGGGCTGCGGAACCGACTTACGAGTTCTATCCGTCCAATGGCCAGACTCCGGAAATCATGAACTTTATGACGAAGACCTCCGGTGCGTCGCATAATCTGTTGCTTGAGAATGGAAGTTCAACAGACGTGTTGTAGGACTCAATGCCTATGCACATACGTACCTTCTGGCTTCGGGAGATCTCCTTGTGCAGGCCAACTACTCGACCAGTATGTTGTGTGTCCCTTGATTGTCCAGTTGTTAACTCGCTTCCATAGTGATTTGGAACGCCCAGACCAATACTGAGACCGACCTTCCCGACATGCCCGGGCAAGTCGTCCGTGTCTACCCTGCTAGCGGAGGGGTAGCAATGTTACCTATGACCCTCGCGAATAACTACGAGCAGACTATCTTGTTCTGCGGTGGCAGTGATATGCCAGACTCGGCATGGGGAAATTATTCTTTTCCTAACATCAACACCTGGAACTATCCTGCAAGCAAGGACTGCCAACGCCTCACCCCCGAGCCCCCGGATGGGTCAACCGCAGTGTATGTGAAGGACGATGACATGCTCGAAGGGCGGACTATGGGGCAGTTCATCATTGTGAGTTACCGTTATGTTCCCGTTCAGATCACTGAACGCTCTTGTGTTCATTCTAGTTGCCAACGGGTCAACTGCTTATGGTCAACGGTGGCCAGAATGGAACTGCAGGTTACGCCCAAGCCACCGGAGAGACGAGCAACTTTGCCGACATGCCTTTTGACATGTCTCTTGCATCTGGACCGGTCGGGACACCCGCGATCTATGACCCAGAAGCCCCTGCAGGCAGTCGCTGGTCTAACGCGGGAATGTCGACCTCCAGCATTGCACGGCTTTACCATTCTTCCGCCCTTCTTCTCCCCGACGCTTCCGTCATCATCGCTGGCTCCAACCCCAACGTTGACGTGAACCTTACGGCCGTTTTCCCCACCCAATACAAAGCCGAAATCTTCTACCCGCCCTATTTCTCTGCGACGACGCGCCCCGTCGTCAATGGCGCTCCCTCCACGCTCAGCTACGGTGGGGACTCCTTTGACATCAGTATCCCCGCCACCTGCTACTCTGGATCGTCGAACACTGCTGCCTCCACGGCCAAGATCGCGGTCCTCCGACCTGGATGGACCACGCACGCGATGAACATGGGGCAGAAATACCTGCAATTGAACTCGTTGAGTTTTTCTACCGCCCCTACGTATCCCTGCTAACCGTAGACTACCCAGCACCTTCACCGTCAACAAGGACGCTAGCATCACTTTCCATGTCAGCCAGCTCCCTTCGAATGCCAACCTGTTCCAGCCCGGACCCGCGTGGTTGTATGTCGTCGTGAACGGCATCCCCAGCAATGGAACGTCGGTCTTAGTCGGGAGTGGCAGTGTCGGGACACAGCCAACCGCAGCGCAAGCGCGGCTGCCCGACAGCGTAACCCTCGCATCCGCATCTGGTTCCGCCGATTCCGCCTCTACGACTACCAACACCTCTGGCCACACCAATACGACCTCGAACACCACCATAATCATTGCTGCCGCGGCCGGCGGCGTTGCGCTGCTCTTGCTCGGTGGCTCGATCTGGTTCTTCGTTACCAAGCGCAAGGGTGCCCAGAAGATGCGCACACCCGCAAGCAAGCCGTACGGCTCGTACGGTATGAGTGGACCCCAGGCGAGCGTCGGTCTCGGGGCAGCAGGTGCCCTGCGCAACTCGGACTCGAGCGCGTTCACGCCTTTGCACCACGACGGACCGTCGCATACCTGGAACGCCAGTAACGCGTCGCTGACCGGGTACAGAGACGAGCCGCCGCCGCAAGTGCAACATGGCCGCTATGGCAGCGACGGGAGCTATGGCAGCGACTTTTCGGTCGGGTTTGGACAGGCGCATGGGCGGCAAGAGTCATACGGGCAGGGGCCGGGTGGATATGGTCAAGCACCTTCTGGTTACGGCCAAGCGCCTGTCGGGTATAGTGGTCAGGCCCCTCGGCAAGCCCCGAGCGCCTACGAACAACCTCGAGCACCTTACGCAGACAACGCCTCAGCAAGGAGTTCACAAAGGAGTATCGACTACGACCCTTACACGGCGGAAGCGATGCGCACAACACCTGTCAGAAGATTCTGAGCCAGACAGGGTTCGCTTTACGATACTAGCCTATAATGGAGGTAATCTTGTCGCTCGACGACCACGGACTGAATAGCCATTGTATGCACACCACGATCTCCAAACTGCTCGCTGTCTTTTATTTTTATTTTCCTTTTGCTTTCATCTCCGTTTCTCTGGGCTCGCAGATGCGCAAAAGTCTTATTTTTCCCCATTTCATCTCCTTGTCGAGCCCACACTCTTTCTCACTCTTTTGTATCCTACTGCTCGAGGATGGACATGGACGAAATACGCACCTGTATTTAGGAATCGTAGGCTGAAGCGGCTTGAGTCTGCGTCTTGCGTGCTTCGGTAAATTATGTCAAACACGTCCCAAAGGGGACGCGTTATTTGCTCTTCACGTCGCTGGCAAACACCCGCATGCTCTCACTTGGACTGCGCCGGTTTTCCTCTGCAATACGGCAGATAGAAAAGGATGGCGCTCGCATTTTACACATTGTCAAAAAGCGCGTCGATGAAAGGGCACTCATAGCTTCTCAAGTGCGTTCACATTTCATGGACTTCGTCCTGTTTAAAAAGTTCTAGATCTCAGAGTCCATGTCCAGCCCCGAGGATGTACTGCGCCTAAAACAGTTGAAAGAAACGGAACCGACCCAGGAGGCCTGGGATTCCTGGATTACCACCCGAGAGGTCTGTTCTGCTGGATGATACACGGGCATCTCGAACTTATGCTTATGGCCAGTGTACAGGCTCTGCGAGAGACGACCACGCTCCTCGATGACCCCGAACTCAGTTCAATGGCGTCGGAGGAGTATGCTACGCTCATAGAATCTCTAACAGAGATTGTCAAGACGAAATTTCCGTCCATTTTGGTGCCGCCGTCCCGGACAGCGCACCTGTCCGCTCTGATGGAGCTCAAGTCTGGGGTAGGCGGTTCAGAGGCGTCTCTCTTCCTCGGCGAAATGCTCCGGGTGTACCTGCGGCTTGCCCCAGAGTATGAGTGGAAAGCGGATGTGGTTGCGAGCACTGAGCTCGACGGAGGAGGTACGAGAGATGCGGTGGTGGAGTTTAGAGGTCCTGGAGCCTATGATGCCCTGCAGTGGGAAAGTGGCGTCCATCGGGTGCAACGAGTGCCTGCTACCGAACAAAGCGGACGGATGCACACCAGCACCGTTGCCGTGGTGGTAAGTCTCCTCGCTATAAGCGGCGGAAAGGGCTGACGGCGCTGCTGCATTCGTAGGTTCTGCCTCTGGTAGAAGAATCCGAAGCACAGAAAGAAGAGTTGTACCGGATGGAGGATATCAAGCTCGAAACCATGCGATCCAAAGGGGCCGGCGGGCAGCATGTCAACAAGACCGAATCGGCGGTGCGGTTGACGCATATTCCGTCCGGTATCAGCGTCGCAATGCAAGACGAAAGGTCGCAGCATCAGGTTGGTCCCGGGTCTTACGAGGTGCCGGATTCTGTCTAACTGTCCCTAGAACAGACGGCGAGCATTCCAAGTGCTATCAAGTCGACTTATGCAAGCGAGACTGACGCGTGAGATGGAGGAGCGGCGCACGAGCCGACGAAATCTGGTCAAGAGCGCTGACCGGAGCGACAAGATACGGACATACAACTTTCCGCAGGAGAGAGTGACTGACCACCGGATTGGGCTGTCGCTGAGAAACCTGACGTCAGTGATGGAGGGATATGGATTGCAGGAATTTTTGGCCGCTTTGAAACGCGATCACGAGGAATCGCAGATGGAAGACATGTTGAACGAGTAGCGCCGGATTATGA
>CVRE01177537.1:0-11637 GCA_001179765.1 Crepidotus sp. BD-2015
GCGTCTCATTGTCTCAAATTATTACAGCAAGCTCGTAAGAGCTCTCGTAAGCGTGTACCCGACTTCCGCGGCTAAAAGCGGCACAACTTTTGAAGCAGATTCAGTGATGGAATCAGAGGATCTCGCCCCATAAATGCTTGACCGCCAGGGCCAATAAGCGGGGGACCCTTCATCTCACCCATGAGACTCTGCTCGTCGTTTCTCGCCCTAGGAGGCGTTTGGGGCTTGAGGTTCGTCAATTGCAACACCGTGGGCCGGTGCTGATATCGATACTTTCCAGTGTCTCCGGGAACCCGCAGTTCCTTTCCCGTTCAGAGGATCTTCTGGTACGACGTCCCCTGTCTATGGGAAGGGGTACAGGAGGAGGAGGACATGAAATAGTATGTTACAGTCAGAGCCCGGCCCTTTGAAATAAGGTTCCTTAATTCCGATGCAGGGCCCGACAACGCTTTGGAGACGAGCTCCTCAACTCAGCCATCTAAACACCGTCACCGTCGTCGTTGGCGTGATTGGCGGTGTGGCTATGGTTGGCGCACTCCTGTTAGGCCTGCTATTGGTTCTACGAAAACATCGGGAACGCCGTAGAGATCGCCTTGCCAGCCAATCTTCTACCGGAGTCCACCCCGCCAACGGTTCTGTGGCGCCGGTGCCCGACGGCGTTGCCCTCCAATCCAAAGAGCGACCATATTACGTCTACCAGCATTTGCCTGCGCCCTCGAGCCCGCCCCAGCCCGCACCGCCGCGTCAGGCCGATCAATTGCAGTCGGCTTGGTTTGTGGACGATTCCGAGTCCAGCCTAGCCCTTCCTGCGGATAGACAAGCGTCTGTCAAGAAACCCGATCCCCAGCATCGACCCAGTATATCTCAGGAAAATTCTACGACACTCCTTTCGACGACATCACCACGTAGACAGGAGTCTGACTCCAGGCCTCCGAGATCCGGCCCCCGAAACCTTCCTCCTCCATTGGTTCTGCCGACTCGTGAGCCCCAGCGTCCCCCCTCGCCTCTAGTTTTTCGCCAACCGGCTCAGCCCGAGCAACCGACACATTCCAACACGCCGGTTATTGTGTACCCGAAACCCCGCCAATCCAGTCTGCCCCGTAGGCCGTCTCGTCCGCTCGCCGTTGTCCCCCCTCCAGCAGCGGGCCGCCATATAATTTCATCATCCGAAGACATCCGCTCCGTCAGCCGATTCAGCATATCGCCCGTCGACAGTTCCTTCCCCTCTCGCACTCTTACCGGAAGCTCTCCCCCGAGCAGCAGCAGGTCTTCTCGGGCCCGTCATACCCGAATCCATGGCTTCGGGTCTCTCTCAAGCCTGGTGCACTTCAGATCGGATACAACCTCGCATGTTCGTAGTCCTACTGACCTCAACGTGAAATTAACTTAAAAATGGCCCCATATGTACGTGTACTTGTCGCCGCACACATTCCTTTGTATCATCGTCCCCGTGGGCCGTTTTATATAGATTATCCGATGGTTCGCGTTTGGACCCCTATCTGTCTCGAACGGCTTCCTTATTGGGCGTTTGGCGGTTGTTTGCGAGCTGTTTGGCGACGTTACTAATCAACTTATCATCCAACCACCACACACAACACCGTGAAGCTTAGCTTTTACCTCGCGATGGACTTGAGGCTCCAAAGCCCTCGCCATCACATCATTACTACCACTACCGGGCTTAAACTGGGCCCCCGATCCATCTACAAGATCTGTGACTCGAACAGTCCACAACTGACAGCGCAGCTGCAGCAACTCGGAATCCACGCGGACTTGCCAACATCATGCTCCCCAATCGAGTGGCCGAAAACGTGTTCGGAACGCTAGGTATGCCGTTTGCTCTTGGGAGTATTCCAATTTTGAGGCTCGCGCATCCGAGTCGTAGGAACCATATGTTGGACAGCCCAACTAGTTCCCCAGGTGTGGAAGTCATATCGAGAGAAATCTACTCAGGGACTATCTGAATGGCTTGTGTTCGTCCTTCTCGTTCCAGGCCATCCGATTTTTTTAACCCCCGGGCCCTTCTTCTAGCCTGTGCTGGGCAGTCGCTGCCGCATCTTTAGGGGTCTATGCCGTTGTCCAGAATCTCAACATCCCGCTCATTCTACAGCCAGAGATCTTTGGACTTTTCTGTCTGATATCTTGGGGACAAGTTCGTCTGGTCGCTTCCCTATCACATACACACTGTGTTAACAAGCCGATCAGTGCCAGTACTACAGTTCTAAACGCCCAAAATACCTTTCTTTCATTATCGCAGTCTCTGTGATCGCGATTCTGGGAGGTTTCGAAGTCGGGATGATTTTTGCCATAAGGCCTTCATCGAATTCTAGGGCAATACAGTTCTTCGGAATATCTAGCTCTGTGCTACTTGCAATCGGCTTGGTTACGCAGTACTTCGAGATCTATCAGCGTAGAGAGGTAGTGGGCTTGTCGATCACATTTATGGCTGTTGATTGTCTCGGAGGTTCCCACTCTTGTCGTGCTGCTTCATCCAACGGTTAAACTAATCCCCGAACTCATCCAGGAGTTTTCTCAGACCTGTCGTTGGCATTCAAATCAGAATTCGATACCATAGCAGCCATCACCTATACTCTTGTAGCTGTGCGGTTGTTTCACTTGACATGGACGATATCGTCACCTTAACTCAATGATTTTAGGTCATGGACGGCATGGTTCTTCTTGCAGCAATTATATTGAACCCTCGGGCGCGGAGACGGAGAGAACGAGTAGCTCAAGATAACGTTAGCGCTACGCGTCCGGACGATGCCCCGGCGGACCAGGCCCGTTAGAAGAGGTCCCCGTCATTCTATTTACCACATCCCAACGGCGGACCTGTGGTGGTGGGTTACCGGCAGAGTAACAATGTGGACAGGATACGCCGCCGGGTTACATTCACCGAGTGGGAAGAATTAAACCGGGCTCCTTTCCAGTTTCACCTGCGACGCGAAAATCGGCCCCGAAAATCAGCCCATGGAGTACCGGGGAATGCGCAGAATCTTCTGTACGTCCTTGGCTTCGGTTTCTTTTTCATCCAGCCAGTCTTTCTGATTTTTTGGTGGACGCCACAGGGCTCGTCCGAAATCGATAATGCGGAAACTCGGCGTTTCCAAGGAACGTTTGTTGGGTGGAATTGTCAGAGGTCCGGGCTGCACGACTATGTTGTTTTTGAAAACCGAACGCTGCAGGTAGCCGGAAGAATGCAGTCGAAGGAACATGGAAAAGCACTCTGCTCTAAGATTCATGGAATTAGTCGACCGGTTCTCTAGGAATTAAATAAGGTAGCTTTACTTGTGGTCGTGCGAGAGATTCTGTGGTTCAATAGGAATTCCGCATTCCTCCAGAAGCAAGATGGGGCTGGGCTCGGCGGTGTTAGAAGCAGTATACCCAGCGCGCTCTGGAATATAATAGCCAAAGAATTTCGGCACAACAGCACCCACAGGAACTGGGAATTTTACGCCTGGAACGAGCGCATACCCACAAAATTCCTGCTCCAAATGTGCTGGGAAAGCACCGTACGTCGCTGCTTCATGGTCTAGAAACTCCCGCGCTTCTCGTCGAGGGACGGCTACCTTCGCGACAACGGTTACATATCCCTGTGAATCACTCTCTAGCGGCGGAGGCAGGCGGAATGAAGCTCGATAAACATTTGAATGATGCCCACATCCAACTCTTGACTGGCGGTTGAGGTAAAGATGCCCGATGCGCGGAGAATCAGACACCTTGTCTTCTTCTGGATGGGGCGTCTGCTCAGGAATTATGCGTTTGTAGTAAACGGACTCCTGGGTGGGTTCGGTTCCCGACACGCGTCCGTCCGGATCGTGAACGCAAAGAACTGTAGGTAGATATCGAGGTGGGATTGATTCTTCGAGCTTCGAAAATTCCTCCACTTTGAATGAATCAACGTCCGCTACTACACTAAAATCAGTTTCAAGGGATATTATCATGATGGTGGCGGTTTTTCCTTACCTGTTGCAGCCACCCATGGTCTGTGTAGATCGGAAACTATCTGGCCGCTTTCGTCTTCATGATCTGACCCAGGGTCCACCTCCCCAAGGCAAGGAAAGCCATCTGGCTCTCGAGGAATTTTGAGAGCGGGCCAGGGCTTTCTAGCTCTCATGCTCGGTTCCCGAGTAGCAGGTCCCCGGCCATCCGCATCGACGTCCACACCAAGCTCGTGGAGAACGCTGGTGGTCCATACGTCAGTCCAAGAATAATTCTCATCATCGGCTTTAACGCAGAAGAAATTGTCAAGACTGTGACCCCACGCGCACCCCTCTGCAGTTTTCTTCGTCCGGAGAATCGAGTCCACCACCGACCTCGGGCAGGAGTTTCCAGGTTTACGAATGCGCGACATTGGGAAAGTAAGGAGTGCACTGTGGTGGTGGGAGGTCAAGAGTTGACCATCATTTCCACGGACTTAACCGGCCTGGAGGGGTTTCTTATGAAACGAGATATCTATAGGTACGATGTGAGCTATCGCATGTAATCTGCATGTACAATAAATAAGAAGCATATGCCTAGGTGTTTTATACATGTGCGTGAACGTAGTGGAATATCGGCTCAAGTAGGTGGAGAAAATTAGATTGCGCGTCCCGGAGAATCCGGATCCTCCCCAAGGACCTGTCTCAAAAGCAGCTCAACGCGCTCCCGGTCATCGCTTATGCGGCGCATTTCCTCCGCCCAGCGTGCTTCTCTCTGCTCGTATATGCCTTTGAGTGCACCGAGGCTGCCCAGCGCTGTGCCCAACGCACGCTTGAGGTCTTCCTCGCGGGACTCGTCCGACCCTTCGCCAGTCTGATTAGACGAGACCAAGAACCGATCGGCGAGGGACGACTGCTGCGACCGGGTGGCCCGCCGCTGCGACGCGATGTGCCGGAATCCGTTGCGAATGTTCGTCATGGCGGGCGAGTGCGAGATGGATGGGTGTCGCTTAACTGCCCGAGACGTCAGAGAGTGCAACTTGGAGGAGTGGGACGGTGCAGCCAGAAGGACGAGGGTCGCATCCGTCTGCCGGTCCAAGGCATTGAACTGTCGAAGCGGCCAACGAACAGGGTCAGAGTTGCCTAAAGGGTAAGGACAGGGGAAAGTGCTCACAGCTTGGACTAGCGTATCCCATCGCGTCTCCCACCGCCGGCGACGTTTCTCGACGTTGCTCACAAACGTGGGATGATATTCTAGTTCTAAAAGATCCTCCTCGTCCCCGTCCCCTTCCTCGTCGACCCAATCCGCATCCGAGGGGTCGAGAATCGGTGCAATCCAATTGCCTTCCTCCGGTACGGCAAAGCGCTGTGCCTCCTCCGCTGGATCGCCCGCGGTCTCTTCTCCAGATGAATCAGGAGACGGCGTCGATCGCGGCTGTGTGCTTTCTACGCGCGGAGGCAGCTTACGCTCGTCCACATGTAGCCGCGCGTTCACCTGCCGGTCTTTCTTGCGCACGCCGACTGTAGGGGGAATCGGGAGCGCGACGGGCTCGTGACTCGGGCTTGACTGCATGCTGCGCAGGTCGTGT
The DNA here is from genome assembly GCA_001179765.1 of Crepidotus sp. BD-2015. Taxonomy (NCBI): domain Eukaryota; kingdom Fungi; phylum Basidiomycota; class Agaricomycetes; order Agaricales; family Crepidotaceae; genus Crepidotus; species Crepidotus sp. BD-2015. Next base: position 5,507 of record CVRE01177537.1, read on the forward strand.
CTGCCGAGGCCGCCCGCGCCGAGCGTCCGTGTCGTGTGCAGATAAGCCCAGGGATTGTACGCCGTATTGGTGCCCTGAAACGGTGTCGCGGCGGGCGAGAACGTCGAGTCAGATATATGCCCGCCGGCGAGCGCACTCTGGTTCTGCGCGTACACTTGCCACTGGCGCGCGAGCTGCTCCTGGATCGCGGACGGATGGTTGGGATCATAGGAGCTCGGCGGCTGCGCCCGGGTCGTGAATGGGTAGGAATTATTACGGCGGACGTGATTGAAGGGATACGGGTAGGGCGAGCCCACTGGCGCCACCGGACTGAAGGGTTTCCGATTATCGTACGCGTTGTAAATGGACGGCGATGGCGACGGGGCGGCCGTCTGGCTGTGCGGGGTGGGCGGGATGGGTGCATCTGGCCGGGGAGAGTTGAAGTACGACTGCATGGTCGGATGATCCATGTAGTGCTGGACGTCGTCAGGGTGCATGTGTTGCGCGTACACGGCCGCCGTCCGTGGATCGTAGCGTCTGTGAGGCTGTTGATACTCTTGCTGCGTCTCGCGGGCATCGCGCCTCTGCTCGACGTACTGAGGCGGCGGTGGACGATCGAGATCGGGGGATCCAAGACCGCCTTTATCAGCGAAGATGGCGGGATCGAAACTATGCAATCCCAGCTGGTCTGTCGACCCGTTACGCGTTCTCGCGCGAATAGTAGCATTTTGAGAGGCGTAACGCGGGAACCGGTCAGGTTCCAAAGCGTGATCCGGAGGCAAACCAGACTGCGGCGAGCGGGGTGTGTACCCGCCCTCTTCATCGGGAACCGGGTGTGTCCCGCGCGGGCGTATTGTTTCGTCCTCTTGCTCGATAAGAGTATCGTCGTCCTCCTCCTCTCGATGACCCGCTCGGCTGTCTCGCCCGCCATGGGACAACAAATTGGACTCGTATCGCGCAAGTCCCTCAGGATTGAGATCTGATGAGGGTGTCGGGGAACTCGAACGCTCGGTGACCCGGCTGTCCCCATAATGGTCGCGCGGAGAGGCGAGACCGCTGTTGGGAGCAGCGGGCACCTCGTCCTCCTGCTCCTCTTGTACGGGTAACGAACGATCCGGTGTGCGTGCGTTGACCGACATGGCCTGCAGGGGTGGCGTTTGGCCGTGGGTACCCGCTGCCAAAAGGACGGAGCGCGAATCGGAAGGCGCGGCGTTGGAAATTCGGCGGGTCAACGATGCCTGCGAGGGGGAGCCGTGGTCCTGGTTCTGGTATGGGTTGTAGCTGTACTCGTGATCGCCTGGGGACTGGAGAGGCGTGTGGTACGAGGGTGAGCCGCCTTCGGGGGTGCGCGGCGCCTGCCCGAAGGACGCAGTCGTTGGCGATATCGGCTGGCGCTCTCGCTCCCGCGACTTTGGGCTTTCCCGCAGCGGCTGGCGTCGCTGACTGTCGAGATTCTTGGGGCTGGCTCGTTCAGCGGCCCGGATTCTTTCAACGGCGGGATCCAGTTTCGGTGGCGATTCGCGATGGTAGGGATTCGCGTTGCTCTGCGCCTGTTGTAGGTCGGCGCGCTCGATCTCCGCCATGAGCTCGTCGGTCATCTGCCAATTCTCATCCAACTTGGTGAGGAACTGAGGGGGGGCTACCCGAGGGATCGGCCGAGGGTAGTTCACGGCGGGGCCGTTGTGAGGATGCGGCGGGGTTATCTCGCGCTCCGGCTCGGGCGCAGGTTGTTGGGGAGGCGATGGCAGCAGTCGAGAGTTTGGAGGGGATCGTTGCAACGCATTGAGGTTATGTGTGGCAGTAGGGCTCGGTTGTTGACCACCGTGTCCTGGGCCAAAGATCTGCATGACGCTGGGCACTACGGGCATTGACAGCGTCTTCATAGAGCGCGGTCTGTGTGTTGGAGAGGGGGACATCTCCCGAGACTGCAGGGAGTGCATGGACCCTAGTAGAACTAGTCAGCGTCTGTAGACGAGGATCGAGATCGAAGTAATAGCGAGGAACTCGAAGCAGACGATCCTGGCGAGATCGCCATTGGAAGCAAAGGATGAATGACAACAGAAGGCCTACCTGGGGTTGTCGGGTGAGCCTGAGGCTTTCGGGAGCGCTGCGGCGAGTGACTAGTCATGAGCAAATAGCTGACTTCAGGGGTGCAGAGCTATGGAGAAGAGAAGAGACGTGGGCTCTTGCTTTAACGGGGAGGATTCGTGCGCGCGTTTTCAACGTGCCCTCAACCGTTGACAGAGGCAAGTATAACAACGAGGCGGGCGTCCACGTTAGGCACGCCATCTTAGGAAAGGCCTCGAGGCAGATTACCGGACCGACGTCTGATGTGCCCATCTCCTGGAGCTGGGAAAACAGAAAAATCGGAGGTAAATTGAACAATAAACTGGAGAAGATGGGACGAAGATGGAACAAGGATCCGTTTCCAAGAGGCCGAACAAGAAAACAAGAGCGAGAGACAAAGGTGAGCCTGAGTGTGACTGTCACTCGCGTTACTAATCGGCCCGAATAGCCGTACGCGCGTACGCACGACTCGGCAACTGGCCGCGAGAGACCGCGAGCAAGAAAAAAATATGGGCCTGGAATGAAAGCGCGGCAGGAAATGTCGTGAGAGTGATGGAAGGAAACGGTGACGTCCTGGAGGCCCAGTGGAGGATACTTATCAGAAGTGAAAGAGAGAGAGAGAACATTTGTCCAGCGGTTTCCGCGACCTGGGTGCAGGTGCAAAAAGTGCCCGACGAGCTCCAGATCTAGAGGCTGAGACCGGCCGTACCTTTCCGTGTAGTCGGAAAGGTATTTAGAAGATGGAAGGATCGATCGAAGCGTCGACGAACCGCGGCAAATCACAGGCCGAATCATGGCAGATTCGAGTCAAGGAAAGTTGAAGTACACCAGCTTGGTTCTGTGTGATAGATAGAATGCACGAGAAAAGGCACCATATCGCTCCGTGCCACAAATTGCCGTCCTCCAATTCCAACGCCATAGTGTGTCTACAAGGAGCTACAGTTATTATGCTTTGAATTTCATGGATTGCATCGACATCTGAGAATTGGTTGGCACGCCTGACGGGAAATGAAGGGAGCTGAAAAGTGCCGCATTGAAAAGTCGGGCAATCGCTCAAAATGAGGTTAGTGCTGGCCTGAGGCAGGCTGAGGGTGGGCGTTTGAAACAGGTTGTGATCAGTCACGAGACCGCGACTCTTTACCCTCGACGATCATCGGCCACTGATACTCGATCGCAAAAAAGCATGGAACACCAGGTAGAGCAAGTACGCGTTATGCACGAAGGTCTCTCACTCTGTCCAGATGCCTAACCCCACCGCCACTGCTTGCTCCCGCACTCTGCGAATTCCTGAGATCGTCCGCATGATTTGCGACCAGGCGGACTGTAACAGAGGGCGGTCGTTCGTGCTCTCAACACGCCCTCAACCGGCTCTAGTTTCATTGGCGAGGACCTCAAAACTGTTTAGCGATCCGGCTCTTGACATCATCTGGCGAGACCAAGACAGCTTAGCCCCCCTCGTCAAATGCATGCCAGAAACGCTATGGGAGCAGCAAAAAGTCCGTGGATCCAAGAAAATCGTTGTAAGCTTTTCGGTCTAGTATAAAAACTACTGCCTGTCTCAATCGGCCTCCACAGACCCTCCGTCGTCCTATCATCTCGACGGATATTCACAGATTGTTGTTCTATTCTGTGCGCATAAAGCGCCTTACCTTCCGGACATGGTCCGACCACGGAGTTGTACAAGAAGAATTTTTGGAGGCCCTGGCCGGGTGCCTGACTCCCCACGCCCTCCTGCCGAAGCTGTCTGATATAACCTGGTGTCCCAAAACGGACTATGGCTTGCCACTCATCCATCACCTTTTTGGGCCTCAGAGCCGCAAAATCAGCCTTAGTCTTGAAATGTCCACACCAGCACTCTCCATTTTCCCGTACCTGAAGTCTACGTGCTCTCGGGTCTCCGAGTTCAGCCTGCATGTTCCCGTCAACGAGCTCAGCATTCCAGTGATGTCGGACGTTGTCCGCGGATGGGAACATTTGCAGAGCCTGACGATCGGTAACTTGAATGAAAACGGCTTCACCCATATTGCCCAGCTCTCTGGTTTACGGAAACTTGATCTTGGTCCGGTCGAGAGGACGGAGCTCGGACCGCCGCTGTATCTCCCGGAATTTCTCCTGGGGCCCAGCTTCCTCGCTCTGGAAGAACTTGGGATAACTTGCGATAGACAGCGCTTTTGTGTTGGCTTCATCAGAGTTATTTCGTCCCGCCAGCTGAAGAGAATAGAAATCCATGCATTGCACGATTGGACGGCACTGGCTTGGGAAGAAATAACCCAGACCATCCACGATTGTCTGGATCACGAACAGCTCGACGAAATCGAGGTTGACCGAGTGGGCGAAGGAAGTACACTCGCGGAGACTACACCATACATCCTAACGTCGTCTACTCTTCGGCCACTCCTCGCGTTCAATCCAATCGGCTTCAAAATTCACCTGGACGTCGACGTCGACGACGCCTTTCTGGCGGAAATCGCGACCTGTTGGCCAAATCTGACTTCATTGGTCATGGGGACCGAGATTCTCACAACCAGGAGATCACGGGCAACGCTCAACTGCCTGATTCCTTTTTCGCGCCACTGCGAAGCCCTCCAGACGTTGGGCGTCCGCATGCAGGTTCCACCTGTTCCCGTGTTTTCTCATACCGCAGGGGCACGCATCAGCCATGCCCTTGACACATTGTTCGTTGGGACGTCGCCGATAAACTCACTCCAGACGGCGCAGATTGCGGCGTTCCTATCCAATCTTTTTGTTGCGCTACAATATGTTTTCGCTTCTGAGAACGATAATCTAGCGGGGCCCTTCCAAACCTACGACACGAACTGGCGACACGTTTGTGAATTGGTTCCCGTTTTCCTTTCTGTTCGACAGGAGGAGGAGGAGTTTTGGACCAAAGAGTTTGGCAGCGCGGACGACTCATCTGAGGAGGAGGGAGAAGGCGAGCAACCTAAAGGTCCAGACGGTACGGAAACAAATCAGTAGTTCTCGATTCGTCTTTGTACGATGCGATCTGCGTAACTTAATTAGAATGCCGCTAGTCAACCACTCGGCGGTAATCGGTAGCAAAACACATATAACACCAAGATGTAGTTTCTCTAGATCTCCGAGTTACAGCACAATGGGGCGCGACCGTGTCCCTCGAGAACGGTAAACAACTTCGCGGTACTCGTCTTCCTCCTCCTTCGAATCCTCGTCGTTCTCATCATTCTCCAACTTTGCTCGCTTGCGCTTCTGCCCCCTGAACGCCGGAGGCGCAACCTTACGCTTGGCTGCTGCGGCAGGTTTTTTTGCCTTGGAGCTCGAGGCGGCCTTCTTGGTTCCTTTTTTCCGAGGTTTACGAGGTTTAGGAACAAAGAAAGGTATCTTGGCTGCGAGGTCCCTTTGGAAGTCAGCCTTATATCCGACGCATTTCAACGTCGAAACCACGATGATCTAGACGGCGAATGAGCAGAGCAGAAGATCGTGCACCCGAAAATCACAAACCACTTCCCCGCGGTCAAATGCGCCGCTAATCTCCTCCGGAGTCACGGTCTTGAACATATTCTTCTTTGGAGTCAGTGCGGCCCTCTTTTCGGCTTTGGTAGGTTGTCGCCCCAGCTGTCTGCGAAGGACAATATCGGCGCGAATCGAGCGTCCCCATCTTTTTATGGAAAGCTGCGTCGCCCAGGTTTTTCTGACCTATTGAGGCTAGCGTCAAGCACCAGTAAAACGAGGGTCAAGGCACTACGCGCCTGTGGGGATTGCTGCCTCCACTCTTCAATCGTCAATGGCTCGACAGGTGCTGTGATGTATTGACCTTGGTACTGCCAGATACCACTGTCCAGTCGAGAAAAGAGAATCTCGGTGCCATCATTGACATCAGAATCGTCCGAGTCCGACCCACCGTCCTCTTTGTCCTCTTTGTCCTCTTCCGATCCGTCCACTTTTTCGAGAATCCCGGTGCCATCATTAACATCAGAATCGTCCGAGTCTGACCCACCGTCCTCTTTGTCCTCGTTGTCCTCTTCCGACTCGTCCACTTTTTCATCCGCGTCGTCGTCGTCGTCGTCGCCGTCGTCGTCATCGTCGTCGTCGTCGTCGTCGTCGTCGTC
>CVRE01177578.1:16037-28985 GCA_001179765.1 Crepidotus sp. BD-2015
TATGTTGATGTGGTCCATCCAACGTCAATTTGAGTTACATCCGTGCCTCCTATTCACCCAACTCGCTCATTCAAATTGGCCTTCCACTCTTGACGAGTGCAGCAAACCTCCGAGTCCCTGTTCCCCCAAAACATGTCCTTCGATGTTTCGCTAATACGCTGCTTATCGCGCGCGCGAACACGGGTGATCTCTCCGGGAGTCCGGGCCACAAGCGCATCAGTTATCTCTACCATCCCAGTTAGGCAGTGACCAACTTCTCAAAAGTCGGCTTCTTTGTCCGCTATGGATTCCCGCTCAAAGTCTCTGGAGATGGCTGAAGTTGAACGCAAGACTTCCAGCCCCGATGACGCGGTTGTAACCGAGGTCCTACAATTCACTCGCGCCGAAGAACTGCAGCTCCTGCGCAAGGTAGAAAAAACATCTCGGGCTTGATCCCAATCCCACTCATCTTCATGCCAGTTCGACTTTTTTATCCTCCCGCCCTTGGCTTTCATGTATCTGTGCAATGCCTTGGATAAAGGTACTTTGGCGCCATTCAATTCGTTAGACAGTCCATTCATATAGCGGGCAGGAAACGTTGGAAACGCGAAAACAGCTGGATGGGACAAGGTGCGCAATTTTGAAAAATTATGCTACTCTTCTCCAACTTTGGTCGCACAGGACATCCACCTCCAGGGAAATCAGGTCGGTCCCTGACTCTTTCCACCCCGTTCCGCACTAAGCGGCCGTAATCTGTGCACAGTACTACTTACTCGTAATGGTCTTTTATGTGAGTTGGCCCATTTCTTGTGATTCAATTCCAACTCTAATCCTATCCGACCAGGTACCGTTCTGTTTGTAAGGACGATGCGATACTACTCCAGCATAAATTTTCATGGCCTTTATCAGGTTCGGTACACCGCTCAGCCTTTTCGTGAAACGGTTCTCTGCTGCTCGCGTTCTCCCAATCATGATGCTTGGTTTCGTAAGTCTACACCCTGTGGCCAGGTTATCTTTTTACTCATTTTATTAGGGCTCAATGTGGGTCAAACGACACCGTGACATGACTGTGAATTTACCGAACGGATTGTAGGGCTCTTTTTGCCGCGGCAGCCAAGAACTTCTCTCGTCTGTCCGATTCCCCCCCTGCTTAAGGTCTGCTAATCATATGGGATAGAAATCTTCGCCATACGCTTCTTCCTTGGAATATTCGAAAGCCCGATGCTCCCCGCAGTCGTAACTATTCCAGCGCCGCGTTCTCTCGTGTTGCTGAAAACCATACGTCTAGGTTTTCTATCTCAGCACTTTTTATAAGAAAAATGAATTGGCGTCGCGAGTTGGTGTATTCTTCGCTGCCTCATCCATTGCGGGCGCGTTCTCGGGATTGATCGCATATGGTAGGCCTTCTTTAAGAGTTCAGTTTTCCCTGGACTCACGGATGACCAGGTGTTTTCCACATCCACCATTCAAAATACCACGCGTGGCAGGCACGTTTGGGGTCTACTTCTCGGCTCCCGTGCTGATTTGCTCCCCAGTTTCTCTTCTGGATTGAGGGAGCGGGAACAATCTTATTTGCAGCCTTTGCATTTTTCTGGCTACCGAGAACCCCCTCAACATGGGCTGTGACTATCTTCATTCTTAGTTCATTCCTTTCGCGAATCCTGATTCAGTTATCACAAGTGGTTGACTCCTCGGCAAAAGGAAATCGCCCGCAGTCGCATTCTCGCCGACTCATCGGTGGTGATTGACGAACCTCTCAACATTCGAGACGCTTTCCGTCCCTTCCAAAGCATCTTGTATTGGATTTGGATTCTCATCAGTAAGCGGCAAGTCAAAACCTCTTTGCGCTCAAGTTCATTCAGATATTCAGGCCTTTCCCTTGGTTTGTATCTTTTTTCTGCATCAGCGGAACATCAACTCACCCCAACGAAAGGCGTACCGCTCGCATCCGTCAACAACTTCCTTCCACAGGTCAGCAACGCAGGCCCGCCGTGGTAGAGCCGGCTAAAGCAATACAGATCATTGCCAGTCTCCAATACAGCACCGTGAAAACGAATCTCTACACAGTGGCACCCAATGTCGTCGGCACCGTGGCGCTATTGCTGCTCACATTCAGTTCAGACTACTTCAGAGAGCGGTCCATTCGTGAGCTACCGCATTGAAAAACATGCCTACACTGAAACTAACAGCATTCTCAACAGACATGTCAGCTTTTACGCTCACGCGCGAGTTTCTAGTGTCTGAATCAAACGCAGATGCATTCCCCTAGCCACGGCGCTCGTCGGCTTCATAATCCTTGGAAGCATTGACGTGTTGGAGCATCTCCATGTCGCATACTTTGCGTGCTTCCTGTTAACGATGGGCGTGAGTCCCCCCCAGTTTCTTACGCACCCAAACGCTCATTGTATTGCAGGCTTTTGCTCCGTCTGTCCTCGGTAAGGGTAGATCGATGGACAGTTCTCCGTAATCTAATCAAGGGAACTAAGTCGCAAGCTGGTACAGCAATAACACGAACCAAGAAAGTCGCCGCGCTGTGGTCGCCGCAGTTATGGGTACGCGCCATTTATTTGCTCGTTCCTTATAACCTGATCTACTTGCCTAGTCGCCTTCGCCAACAGTGCTGGTGCGCGCTCTGTTCTAATCTAATTTATCTCTTGATCCCTCTTCCAAGGTTTGATCAGCACCAACGTCTTCAGAGCCCAAGACGAGCCCAAATACATCCCGGCGCTTGCCACATCAGGTCGGTCAAAGCGCTCCTTCGCTGATGGTATCAACCCCTAATACGTGTTGAAGCTGCATTTGGCGGGCTGTGCCTTGTCCTCGTAGCTGGGACCGGCATTTGGATGCGTCTCGACAACGCCAAGCGGAACCGTGCGCAGGGGGTTAATTACACTGCCGCCGACGTTCCCACTTCGAGTCTTCAGAACGGCCCAAAGAACGAATCTTGGCGATGGGTTTATTAATACGTTACGTTTTACATTATTAAACGACTCGACGACCTACGACGCACTTTCATATGAGATCTGTCAAGTACTGTGAGCTCAATCGAACTGTTGTCCTCCAATCAGCGTGCCAGCCAACAGTAGATGTCTGGAATGCCACGGCCCACCTCTATCCAAACAGCGTTATCTCTTACTGTCGAAGCGGTTTGGTTTCAACATGTCATATTTGGTGTAAGAATCTAACGCAGAAAAAATGGGTTATTTAGTGATGAAAAAAACCGGCCTACGTGCTGCCAATTCTGTCTCGGCCAAAGACCTGCGCACCACATTGCCTTTAGAATACGAAGAAAACATCAAGAAGAGAAACGTAGTGCAATCGAGGAAAACCGATTTGGGTGTCTGTTCGTGAAACGATATTTAGTATAAAGAAAATCCCACACAGCTACTGGTGGGCCTGCATGATCGCGTCGGAGATGAAGGCCGCTGAAACCTGGTTTCCGCCGAACCAGCGGCCGTTGAGACCTTGGATGGCTTTCTTAGCGGACTCGATCGAGTCGAACTTGACATAAATTTCTCCCTGTAGCACACCCAATGTGAAACGGGTCCACGATCGAGCACGAGACGACTGACCTGCGTTTCCTTTTCGACCTTGATGGCGTCGACCTTGCCGTATTTTTCTTGACATTCGCCTTTGACATCGTCAGCAAGGTCTTTGTCCCAATCATCCTCCGTTTCTCTGGGATTGAGAAGTTAGGGCTGGAAAATGGGAGTGGAACAACGCACTCTTCAGGATTGAACATGTTTTTCAAGAGAACAGACCGAGACTGCATAGATTGGGGAATGTTGGGGCGCGATCTGTATCACCGGTCAGACTTACTTTCGAGTGACTGTGACAGGACGTACATAGGCTCTGGCTGATGGACTGGCTCGATTCTAGCAAGTTTCTGCATTAGCGCCTGACGAGATGCGGCATTCAAGTTACCGCCTGTTAAGACCGAGATGAGTCCGATGAAGAATATAAGTTGATGTGCTCTTACCGCCTGTGTCATCGAGAGTGTCGGCCTGGGTGTATCTCGCCGTCCCTTTCTCGTGGACAGTGTTGACACGAAGCTGTACCTAAAGTGAGCTCGAGTCAGGCACGCGGGGGGTGATAACGGCACATACGGTGCGTCCCGCAAGTTCAAAACCTTCCATTTGCTCAAGTGCCATTTTGGCGTCCTCTGCTCGTTTATACTGAACAAAAGCATATCCCTTGCTTCGTCCAGTCATTGGGTCCTTGTGAAGATCAACAAATTCTAGGTCACCAAACGGTTCAAAGACCTGCTTGATATCGGATTCTGTGAGATTGAAGTGCAGGGAGCCAACATAAAGTCTGGAGCTGGATTGGAATCGCTCTGCAGATAATGAGTATACGCACTGCATGGCTCCATGAGGAGCGCTGACACCAGGAGGAAGATTGAGATTTCTGCAAAGAAGTTGCTAGTAGACGAACAACGAAAGGGGAAACCCATACCCATCACCAGGGTGCAGTTTGTTCCGTTCAGACTCGGTCAGCTGAATGTGGATGGGACGCCCCATCACGTTGGTCCCTGACAGATCAATAGCTTTTTCAACCAGATCGACAGAGCGGAATTCGACGTAAGCGATGCTGAAACAGTGTTAAGGAGTGAGACGAGAGTGAGTCAATTGAGCTCACCCCTTTGACCGACGCGACATTCTGTCAGTAACAATCCTAGAGTCCATCACCGTCCCTTCCCCAAGCTTTTCTTCGAAGAAGTATCCTAGATCGCGAGCGGTGAGACGGGCAGCAAGCTGTGACACAAACACGGATCGGGCTTCAGAGTCGTCCTCCTTGGGTTCATCAGGATTATAATCCTCAGGGGGAGGCTCATAAGTGGGAGAAGGACGCCTGCGAATGACGCATCAGAAAAACGAGGGTCGCTAAACAGAGCAGGGAAGAAAACTCACTTGATCGGCGGGGGAAGAGGGCTACTCATGCGACGGCTGCCCCGTCGGCTGTTCCGAGAGTCGGGAGAGCGATCTCTGCGGCGAGGGCTATCTCTGGATAGCGGAGGTAGTGCGCCTGGAGGTGGGGGCGGGTCATCGAGGTCACCAGATCTCTTTCTCTTTGAATCGCGTCCATCAGGGTCTTCGTCGTCGCCTCTCTTCCTTCGGCGGTCCGGATCGCGGTCTCTCTCTCTGTCGCGGTCCCTGTGCCTCTCTCTGTCGTCTCGCGGCCGCTCGCCACGATGACGAGGCTCAGGATCGCGGCGCCTGTCGCGGTCTCCACGCCTGTCGCGGGACCTGTCTCCTTCTCGGTCGCGGTCGCGGTCTCTGTCTCTGTAGGCCTTGTCACTCCCCCTATCGCGGCTGCGACTACGGCGTCTTTTTTCGTCGTCCCTGCGACGGTCTCGCTTTTCCTTGTCTCCAGAGGGCGATCTGTGGGATCTGCGGGTGCGGAGAGTGTCCGTCGAGTGATTCCGCGACCTTACGAGTGTCAGTACATCTAATCTGGTGAAGAAACAGGACACATACGACTTATGATTCGGTGACTTGTCCAGGTCCATGGTCAAGGCAGGATCACCCAAGCCAATTAGGAGCAAACAGCAAACGACAGCAAACTGTCAAGGCAAAACATTTCTTTCTCTTTCACAAGATGCCGAACACTGCGCGTTTAATGTAGACGAAGCAAGCCTACTACCACCACTACCGACGGCAACATATGTCTCAAACTCTTGTAGCCTCCACCGTATGGGCCCATAGCGCAACCTTCGACTCCTCGGTTACATGACATCCTTTCTTGCCAACACTTTCCCCGCTCGCATCCGTCCTGTCGGCGCCGGGGCCGGATCTAAGTAATCCATAGAGCTGGCACTCCCCCGCGGTCTCGACCGATATAGAAAATGGCCATAATAACCCGTGAATTAGGAACGAAAATGTCCTCACCCATGGCGAATCCGACGAAGTGAAAAGACCAGTTATCACTGTGCCCGGATACCCGTGCATAAAGGTCATGTCGGGCTCTTGCTCCGCGAAACTCTAGGATGATATTATCACTTTTTGGTCAGTCAACGACGTACAACACTCACCTCAATCATTGCATCGTAATAAGTAGTGGCTTCGGCTCTGAGCTTTCTGAGGCTGAAATCATTCTTCAAGCCAAGGTTATCCACATCAATAGGCCCCCCGACGCCGGTGTGCCCCACTGACATCACCTTTGCGTCCTGTCCGACTGCCTTGGCGGCCCGCAGACCGGGCAGCAGATCGTGAATGAACTTCCAGCGCGAATAATAGAACACGGCAAGCCTCCTGTCGATTCCCTCTTCGCTCTCGTCCCACGGTTTGGTCGACAATGCCCCAATGCTCAACACGAGGAAATTGATCCTCGGGAACCGGGCAAGCAGTTCTGCCGCTGTTTTTTGGGCATTCTTGACCAGTTTCGCGTCGCACTCGAAGAACTCGTGCTTGATTCCTGGCACCGTCGGCTCTGGGAATCCAGCGATAATGGACTCGGCGGCGGCGCGATTCCGTCCCACAATTACAATATGCGCGTTCCCTTTGGTATGCGTCGCGAAGGCTTCGGCGATGCCTTTGCCTATGCCCGAGGTGCCACCGATGAAGAGGGCGACAGGAGTGTAGGATGGCGCGTATTCAGCGTTGAATTTGCGCGCAATGGCAAGGGATTCGGAACTCCAAGGCATCTTCCAATGGAGAGTTAGAAGGCTGTCAATGGGAAGATTGCAGCTACCTTGCAGCTATTAAATACTGTGCTCTGTTACCAACGTCGGCCGGCCGACGTGACGTGGACGGCCCATGTACACAAAATATCATTATTCAATGCCGACACGGAAAAAATATCCCGTGATTGCGGGGAACTCTCCAATACATTTCAATCTCGATGTACTTTGCCAGACTTTGCCATATGGACGAGCCAAAATCTCTTCCTCTGAGTCTTCAAACAGAACAGATTCTGACCTGCTGACGTGACTGCTGTGCTTCGAATTGCTGGTCAGCCATGTAAGCCCGAATCAGGCCCCGAGTTCGACGATGACCGTTGGTTCCGATTGGTTTCTAATATTTCGAGGATTTCTCTAAATTGTCTCTTGTATGAAACGATGTTCAATTTTGATCAGGTAGCTGGACGTTTTCATAACTTGAGTCCCAAACGAGTCCTTTCAGAACGACCAGCATTCGAGCTCTTCCATCCTGCGGGCCGGATCCCGGACCGCCGACATCTGCTTTCCCTTCATGGCGCTCGTGTCGAACAAGATAGTCTGCATAACTGGCGCATCTAGAGGGGCAAGGATATCGGTTTCATCGCACGCCCAGCTCTGACTTTTTTTCTAGATTGGTCGCGGCTGGTAAGGAGTCCCTCTCCACGCTACATTGAACTCGAGCTCTTACGCCTCTCGACAGTGCCATCGAGTTTGCGAAACACGGCGCATCTGGCTTGGTGCTGCACTATTTCGGGGACGCGGCAACCGAGCAGGAAATCATCACATTGAAAGCAGAAATTGAAGATGCCTCGACGTTCCCCCAGCAGCCCAAGGTGTTAGTGGTGCCGGGAGATATCGCAGACCCCGCGACCTCCGCGAAGGTGAAATTGAAAACTGGAACTTGACTGATTTAGTTCTGAGTTAAATTTACGCAGATCGTCGAGATGGGAGTCGGCGCGTTCGGGCGCATCGACGTGCTGGTCTCAAACGCCGGCATATGCCCGTTTGCCGAGTTCCTCACTATGCCTCACGCCACTTGGGAGCGCACGCGGCAAGTGAATCTGGACGGATCGTTCTTCGTGGTCCAAGGTCGGACGGATTCTACCTGTTTGGTCGCATATTCAGCCTCTCCCTATAGCCGTAGCGAATCAGATGAAGATTCAAACGCCACAGGGAGGCTCCATCGTCGGGATATCGTCCATTTCAGCTCTAGTTGGCGGTGAAATGCAGTGTCATTACACTCCGACAAAGGCAGGAATTCTGTCGCTGATGCAGAGCTGTGCGGTGGCTCTCGGTAAGTACAACATAAGGGCGAACGCGATCCTTCCCGGCACAGTCGCCACCGACATCAACAAGGAGGACTTGGCCGATGTAACAAAACGGGAGAATATGGAGAAGCGGACGTGCTTGGGCCGCCTTGGTGGTATGCTCTTGACACAGCTCATCCCAGCTGAAGCTAAATTCTGTCCAGTACCCTCCGATATAGCTGGCCCCGTCGTATTCATGGCGAGTGATCTAGCCAAATACGTTACAGGCGCATCCTTGCTCGTCGACGGCGGTTTATTCGTAAATCTCCAGTAAATCTCGAAAGAATTCTTTAGTATGTATATTACCATGTACTACTACTACTTGGTTTCGGCTTCCAAGGCCTTCCCGCCAACAACAGCAGGCTCCGCTGCGATGACCACGCACATCCATCGCGCCCATTCGGTGGAAGGGTTGCGCCATGCGTGCATGGTTCCGCGCTGAATGACAGTGTCTCCAGGGTTCTTCAAATGAGTCTCAGAGCCATCGTCCATTATCAGGATGAGTTCTCCTTGAACTGAGAAAATATACGGAGTGAGCGATGCGAGTGAGCGATGCGCGTGGACCTGCACGAGGAAATAGACTTGCGGAGGACGTTGTGATCTAGTGAAGTTGTGCGATGCTTTATTGTCTAGATTTAGAAAGCGGTTTGAAGGTTCGTTCTCGATATTACCATAGGCGTTTCTGCGCCGGGCGCAAGGTCTGTGCACCGAAGGTTCGTCCCATTGGGTTGGACGATGCCATCAACTATCCTGTTAGCTCCATCCTCACTTGAGGTTCGCGCTATGTCAGAGCAGCCGGATTAGGAGACGAATAAAAGTAACCTGATGTTATTGTCGTTTGTCGGGAGTCCATCCGCACTGCATCGTGATTCATGCTTCAGAGTGAGACGAGTAATTCTCATTTACGTTACCCAGACAGCGGCTGCCCTAGCTCCAGCCATACCTGGGATCTCCTTCATGGCATCAGGGCTGGGACTTGACTGGTCTCGATAAACATACTTCAAAAATCAAGGGAGAATCATTTTGTATCGTTCCCAATCCACTCTCGTTGTGGCTCGTCACAATTCGACGCACTTGCGGAAGGTGCACTGGGTTGGACATGACGGATGAGTCCAAGCTTTTGACGATCACACGGTGTAACATCATCCGATCACAAATCGCAGATCAATAGCATTTAGTATACACTTGAAAGCGCTACAAAACGAAACGAGACGCGCGATAGGCTCAAGGAGCGGTGTCTGGAAAACGGACAGTCAGCATAAGACTGCAAAGAGGTCCCAATGACTTGCAATAATAATATTCATCGATCAAGGGAACCCAGTCTTTGACCAGGGCTCCAAACAAGCCCAACAGCGGAGTTTGCGCTGTCATATCAGCGAAAGACTCAAGTTTGGGTCTAGGAAAAGTTGATATGCGACAAGAATGAGTTCACCGAGGTTGTTTACCTGGTGTATGTTTCCCAAATTGAGCCGCGCAAGAGATACCAGACCATGTCTCGGTCTCGGCGAGCGTATTCGGAGCGCTCAAGCGCGGCCGATGGCGGCGGCGTTCGACGCATGTTCCTGGAGATGAGTTCCAGTACTAAAGCAGCAACCAAGGGTCGGTTTGAGCCTCTGTTGTCCGAGACCAATAGAGAGACTGGGGAAGGCGCATCAATTTCACGTGTTAACGAAAGTAGAGCCGGCTTGCCGTAAACCAGAGGGCGAAGGATATAGAGCGTTTCTGCGAGCCAATCTCGGGGAGAGGACAAAGTCTTTAGCAAGGAATGCGAGGGCTTTACAGACGATGCTGTAAGAGCCTTTGGAAGAAGATAATCTTCGGCGGCCGTGTCAGTTTGGCTGAGGGGTGGGGAGGTGAGTAGCGGGTGGGGAGGAAGGGGTACACGGTTGTTTTGTAGGTGGGGTGGGGTCGCGGGAGGGGAGGAGGAATGAGAAGAAGGGGCAACGGTGGGGGAAGGCTCGTCGGAGGATATAGGTAAGGTTGCGGGATCAAAGTCACGTTCGGGGATGGGCCGGGAGAGCAACGGTCTTCGCGTGATGCGCAGAAGGAGGATGCGGAGGGTTGCTCTGAGCAATAGATCAGAACCCGAACGAGGACCACTTGGGTAACAAAAAACGGACTTGATAATCTCGAGTAAAACTACACTCCTCCATCTGGTGCGGGAGGAAACCTTGCGACGTAGACCCATTTCCAGAACGAGTTCAGTAAAACGGATGAGCTCGAGCGCTCGCGCTGCCCACTTGTAGCGGGTGTTCTTGTCGGACCAGGAGCGTGTAAAGCGGGTGTGCAACGAGGACGGAATGAGCGGGCTATATTTCGGGTCTCTCTGGACGACCTTTGCAAGCAGGGTGTCATGATACATGCTGACCAGGTTGAGGGAGGCGGCAACTAGATAAAAAATGAGGCACGAATAGACGCCTGGTAGAATGGACTGACGCGCTTCCGAGGCGAGTTCTGCATCCTTGAACCGGCCGGGGAGAAACCAAGTGAGAGACCGGAGAGACGACTCGAGGGTGGAGAGTCCCGAGATGTTGGAGAGAACCCATTCCTCGTACCCAGCAGACTTTGCGGCCATGAGTGTGCAAAGAGAGAGCCTAGCTCAGGGCAGTAGCCTGCCGAAACGTGACCGGCGATTTACTGATCGGCTTTGACCCAACGCACCTGGGATTCTTGGGAGATGCCATGAGCAAATTATATCGCTACGAGGCCGCCGCGTCCACCGACGACTCTTCCCTCCCGCCTCCATCTCCAGCCCGATTCATCACCAGGCAGAATACCCCGCCCGCACCACCCTCGCAACTCACGACCTCGGCGACGCTAATTGACGACCTTTCACGACATCCAGACTCCGATTCTGATGAATACTCACTCCACAAACGACCTCTTTCTCCAGGGAGCCCCCCATCCTCTCCTCGTCGTGGGCCCAGCTCGCACACCCCTATTGCAGCAACTGTCGTCTTCGCCCGGAATGCACCTTCACTCTCCCTTCCAAAGCTTGATGCGTACCTGTCGAAGCTCAAGCCTCCACCATTCGCTGAGGCCAAGGGGAATGACCCTGCCAGGTTCCCTCCAATGGAACAGTTGGCACAGTCTGGGAGCACGATCGAAAATCTCGAATACAACTTCAAGCCCGCGCCATGGTACCGAAATCGTAATACCCTGCTGGGCTCATTGATCAATTTCATAATTGGTGCAACTGTGCGTCAAGAGACATCCAAGTTGTACCCTTTGTAACTCGCAGCGCCAGGGTTCGAGCGCGGTCGCCACATTTTACAGTCTTCAGGGCCTCAACAACACCGTTCAGTTGTTCGCTCTAGTCTTGACTACCATAGGTAACAAATCCATCTTTTGCACGCATGAAATTGTTCAAACCCTTTGATAGTGCCCCTCGGAGACGATTCGGTCGACAAATGGCGTCAATTATTTCTCGGAACCATGTGGGCTATATTCCTATGTTTATCTATCGACCCCACTTTAAACACCATTCCAGACCCAACATCTTGGCGCTCAATTTCGTGACCACTGTGAACCAGTCGCTACTGTTCTTACTATTGTTCATGACACTCGCCGTAGTGTTGCTGATCCTCTTTTACCGCGCGTCCTCCAATTATGACCGCTATCGCATCGTCGAGGGCCTTCAACAGGTCGATTCTTCCCGCAGTCGAGTGGGGCTTGTGGCCATTACTTTCCTTCTCACCGCTATCTATCTTCCGCTCAGTACCATGGCCGTCCATGTCCTCGTATGGTCTTCCGACCTCTGGGCGGTATCTAATCCTTATACGAATGCAACTACCTTCCCTCCTGTACTCCCTCCATTGGGACCATCAAGCGAGTACAGGGAACCGTTGGATTTTTGTTGGACAACAACGATGAAACGCAACGAGATCAACTACGCCCCTGCGCTCGTAATACTTTCTGTTGTCGTCCTTGCATCTGTGAGTCCAAATCTCTAATGAGTCACTCCCACCCACTGACCATCACATAGTTGACGGTCTGGTTTCCGCTGGCTTTGCGGCAAATCATCAAAAAATCGGTGCCGCATGTAGACCGGTACTCTGAACTTGGCCGTCTCCGGAACAGCCAGGAGATGGACACCGAATATCATCGACTGCTCTCTCGCGATCGGAATCCATTCGCGTTTTTATACAACGGTTTGTAAATTTGTGCGTGTTCCATCATGTTTCTGACTGTTTTACCAGGATTTCGGCGCAACTGGGGAACGTACGAAGCAATATATCTTTTCGCTAAACTGAGCGCGCTCTTTGTCGTGGCGGTCATCGACTCCAATAATTGCTTCTTTCGCACCCTTTCCCGATCGGCTGTCCCTATAGCTCGACAGATTCTACTACTCCTTTTAACTTTGGGCTTTTTCATCGCGCAGTGTGTGCTGGGGCCTTTCCTCGACCCCATAAACAATGCAAGTGAATGGATTTCAAGGCTGAATTACGTAACGACAGCTGCGTTGGCTTTGGCTGTCGCCCTGGATGTACCCGGAAAGTCGATACTCGAGACTCATGTGCTCTACGTGTTCGTTTTTCTCCGAATTCCTGATTCTTCGAGCTCACCTGATCCTAGCATTTATATCATAACTTATGGATTCAGCATTTGTACGGATTTTGTTCACCGTCAGACCAATAGCTCAATGTTGCCGCAGATTTTACTTTAATACACACCTCCATAATGCAACGAGCTGTTAAGCGTATGTCCATGTTGTTAAAACCCGCAGTAAATTTATCTGATCTCGTCACAGGGCTTACTCGGCGTGTCGACTTTAGTTGGTTTCCCCATATTCCTATCCGCTGTTTGCTGACCTCTTTTTCAGGTATTGACATTTTTTCACCTCGGTCATTGCCTTCCGCTGTATATAGAATTAGCCCGAGCTGACTGCATTCCCAGGTTGGACACATCCCCAAACTCAGTGCATACAAAGCGACGAATTTGGCAAGAATCTATTACCACCCTGTTTCTTACTAGCCCCGAATGTCGGATACCCGCCAATCAACC
>CVRE01177623.1:0-20954 GCA_001179765.1 Crepidotus sp. BD-2015
CCAGCATCAGTCATCAGTTTTGCGCGTACACAGTGACCAAATAACTGACTAATCACTCTCATCCTCTGTCCCTCACCTTGGTACTTTGGGCTCTACATCCGACGCGTTTTCGTCCTTGGAAATACCTGCCATGGCTCCTAAAACCAAGGAAAACGTGCCTCTGCGAACGTTAGTGCCACTTCATAAAAGACGCGTCACACGGTGTATTGACGCGCTTCCAGCGACGAAACAGCTCGCGAAGCGGAACCTGCCGCAAAGCGACGAAAGATTGGACCTGCGGGGTCATTTTCATCTCAGCCGGTGCAATCATCGTTTGCAGACGTGCTCGAGAGGCTGAAAGAGGAGAGTGCGGAAAGTGCAGGTGGGTTATTATTGTTCTCGGAGTCGCCACGTATCAAGACTGCATCCATAGGTGCGGAAGGCGGCTCAGATAGCTGGGCTAGACCGGCACTCGGACGCATCGACCCCAACAAGGATTCAATAAGTGGGCCCTTGTCTCGTTTGGCTTCAAATGCCTTACCACAGAAGCAAGTTTTCCAGCAGATCGATGTGGAGGAATCCTATGATAGCGGTTCAATCACTTTGCGCATGTTCGGCGTTACAAAGGTCTGCACGTTCCCTACTTTCCTCTCCCCGGAGCTGATCCATCCTCGACAGGATGGCCATAGCGTCCTGGCCCATATCAACGATTTCTTGCCTTATTTCTATGTCGCTCAACCCCGGGGTTTCAGAGAAGAAGACCTTGAGCCATTTTGTCAGCATCTCAATGTGCGCTCATTCCCGGACGCGGCGCTGGACGTTCACTGACTCATGTCTCACCCAGACCATCGTCGCCGGCGATCCGGTGATAACCGCGAAGCTTGTATCGAAACGCAGTCTATGGCAATACAGAGGCGACGACTGGATCCCGTTCATTAAACTTACTATTCGCGACCCCAGGAGTGTCCCCAAAGTTCGAGATGAGTCCGTATTGACATCTGAAAGATTTAGCCAAGCTGATATTTGGATAACCACGCGCATTTGAGCGAAATGAATGCGACTATCAATTTTTCTCGAAGGAAACCCCCATTCCTACATTCGAGAGTAATATTGCTTATACTCTGCGCTTCATGATTGACACCAAGGTCGCTTCTTCGTCGCGTTTCACTCTGGAAGCTCCTGATGCGCTTTCTATAGGTTGTCGGCATGAATTGGATCGAAGTTCCGGCCAAAAAATACGCGATTCTTTCTGACAAAGTCAGAAAATCACATTGTCAACTCGAAATCAGCGTCAGGTAAGACGCCATGCTCAAGGTTCGAAAACAGTCAGCTAAACAGTTGTCAGATACGATGCTTTTATTTCGCACGCCCCTGAAGGGGACTGGTCCAGCATAGCTCCTCTAAGAATTCTAAGTTTCGATATTGAATGCGCAGGCAGGAAGGGCATCTTCCCTGAAGCTGAGGAGGACCCGGTGATTCAAATTGCGAACATGGTTACCCGCCAAGGTATGTCAGGGGCAACTGTGTTGGCCATGTACTGATGCACCACTTTAGGCGAACAAAAACCGTTTATAAGAAATGTTTTCACCCTTAATACGTGTTCGCACATCGTTGGTTCTCAGGTCCTTGCCTTCGACGATGAGGAGAAGCTGCTACAAGCTTGGAGCGATTTCGTCAGGGAGGTGGACCCAGATGTTGTGATTGGGTACAACATCGCTGGGTTCGACTTTCCATACCTCCTTGACCGTGCCAAAGCCCTCAACAAGCATTCCAAGTTTCCGTACCTTGGCAGGCTCAGGAGTGAGCATCTATGTCCTCTTCTCTAACGCGAGGTAACATCCTTGAAGATCACAAAACGGAGCACAAAGAAACCCACTTTTCCTCGAAGGCTTACGGCCAGCGGGACTCGAAAGAGACTAAACTAGAAGGCCGTCTTCAGCTGGATGTTCTACAGTTCATGCAAAGAGAGCACAAACTGCGAAGCTACACACTCAATTCCGTCTGTGCCCAATTCCTAGGCGAACAGAAAGAAGACGTGCACCATTCCGTGATCACGGAGCTGCAAAATGGTACACCTGAATCACGGCGCCGATTGGCAGTTTACTGCTTGAAGGTATGCATATCTATTTTTTTTTTTTGGCTGCCGGGCCGAGTCTGATTCATCTCAGGACGCATACCTTCCTCAACGACTGCTCGATAAGCTCATGTGTTTCGTGAACTATGTCGAGATGTCTCGCGTCACCGGTGTTCCCTTCAACTACCTTTTATCTCGCGGCCAGTCGATCAAGGTTCTGTCTCAGCTGTTCCGCCGAGCTAATGACGAGGGATACGTTATTCCGGCCCTCAAGGGTGAAGGTGAGTTTTGATCATATTTCCTTGAATAATGTCAGTTAAACATCTCAGGCTCGGACGAACAGTACGAGGGAGCCACTGTCATTGAGCCCAAGAAGGGTTACTATGATGTCCCCATTGCCACGCTAGATTTCAGTTCCCTCTATCCGTCCATCATGATGGCGCACAATCTCTGCTACACCACCTTGCTAGACAAGGGGACCGTGGATCGGCTTAGTCTGCTCAAAGATGTCGACTACATCACGACACCCAACAATGGTCAGTCTTGTTACCTTTGTCGTTTCTCTCACTTCAACTTCGACAGACATGTTTGCCACCACCAAAAAACGCAAAGGTTTGCTGCCCATGGTGCTCGAAGATTTGATCTCCGCCCGGAAGCGCGCAAAAGCTGATCTGAAGAAGGAGACCGACCCATTCAAGCGAGCTGTGCTTGACGGACGTCAGCTTGCACTCAAGGTTATTGTCATATATTTCGCTGTGCCAACACACTGAATCATCGTTCATCAGATCAGCGCCAACTCTGTCTATGGTTTTACTGGGGCCACCGTCGGAAAGCTCCCGTGTCTGGAGATTTCTTCGAGTGTCACAGCTTATGGGCGACAGATGATCGAGAAGACGAAGCAGGTTAGCAGTCTTGCCCGCCTTCTGTTGGACAGTCTGAGCCGTCTCATAGGAAGTCGAAGCTGAATACAGCATTGCCAATGGGCATACCCATGATGCCGAAGTTATCTATGGCGACACCGACTCAGTCATGGTCAAATTCGGTCCCACGGATCTTGAAAGAGTTATGACTCTTGGTAAGTCCTTCCGTCCATCAGATTCAGCATCTCCTAATGATCTCATCCTCGCAGGCGGAGAGGCTGCTGACTTGGTAACCCGGAAGTTTGTCAAGCCTATCAAGCTGGAATTCGAGAAAGTATATTTCCCGTATCTCCTCATTAGCAAGAAGAGATACGCTGGATTGTATTGGACTCGGCCCGATAAGTACGACAAAATGGATACCAAGGGTATCGAGGTTCGCTCTCATACATCACTATATTTTCCCTCCCATTGATGTATCCTCAGACTGTACGACGTGACAATTGCCGTTTGGTATCGACAGTCATCGAGACCTGCCTCCATAAGATGTTGATAAATCGCGATGTTAAAGGGGCCGAGGAGTCCGTCATTGCCTTCCACTTTCATCGCCGTTGACCAATACATCGACAGATATACGAAGCAGACAATCTCAGATCTTCTCCAGAACAAAGTTGACATGTCTCAACTTGTGATTACCAAGGCACTTGCCAAGAGCGGTATGGATGCAGCATTGTGGATGACAGGAACTAATTTCTTGTAGACTACGCTGCTAAACAAGCGCACGTCGAACTTGCGGAGCGGATGAGGAAACGTGACGCGGGTGTGTATTTCTAACATTCCAATGCTCGTCGACTGATGCCCCAGAAGGTTCGGCCCCTGCGTTGGGTGACCGTGTCGCGTATGTCATTGTCAAGGGCATGAAAGGTGAGCCCAACAGTCCAGTTTCAAATCACGCACCGACCTCTTTAGGTGCTGCTGCGTATGAAAAATCCGAGGATCCCTTATATGTCCTGGAAAACAATGTCCCAATAGACACCAAATACTATCTCGACAATCAGTTGTCTAAACCGCTGATGAGAATCTTCGAACCTATTATGGGTGAAAAAGCTTCTTCTTTATGTTTGTTGGTTTTCGAACTGTGCTACTGCTGCTGACCTTGCTTTCCTAGTGTCCGGAGACCATACCAGAACGATCCAGATCGCCACCCCCACTGTTGGCGGTCTCATGAAGTTCGCGGTGAAAACAGTTACTTGCCTCGGATGCAAGACGCCTCTGCGATCCAACAACAGTGTCAAGAGTGGGTTTCTCTCTCTTCCGATCTGAGCACTGCCTTGAATTGCTACCAGATGGCGCCCTTTGTAAGGACTGTAAACCACGGATGGGTGAGCTGTACCAGAAGCAAATATCCACCACATCTGCGTTGCAAGTACGGTTCTCCCGCCTTTGGACCCAGTGTCAGCGCTGTCAGGGTTCGCTCCATCAGGTATGTTGCATTCTCCAGCCCGGCGTTCGTTGCTCATTCCTCACAGGACGTACTATGCACCAGCAAGGACTGCCCTATATTTTACATGCGAAAAAAAGCACAAAAGGATGTCGAGGATGCGAGCTCTGTATTGGAGCGATTCGACTCTGATGTATGGTAAATCGGAGCCTGTACTTGTACTTTATTTTATTTTCTAAGTATTCGTGCCTCTAAGTATTTGCATCTGTTTTGATCGAAAGCTGTCCGGCTAGAATCGAAGCTTTTTTCTCTCCCGCCGTGTCCTGTGTATCCTAATAGATGGCGCCCAAGCCCGCCCCCAACGGCAACGCCAGGAACCTAGTGGAGGCCACACCGTCCAACATCCCTGCTGTGGTTGGCATCAACTTTGGCAATGCCTACGCCTCGATTGCTGTATATACCAAGGTCAGTCAGTGTCCGGATCCATGCAACTCCCAGCTGAACGGCGCGTTTTTTGCCCATAGGAAGGACTGGCGGAATGTATCGCAAATGAAAACGGAGAACGTCAGATCGCCTGCGCAATAGCGTTCCATGGCGAAGAAATTGTACGTCTTCTTATGGCGTGCATCTTGCCATCTTGTTAGACGTTCCGGTTGACAATGTCGACGGAGCATTGGGGTCACAGAGGACCGTCTGACAGTTGGAGATGTGGCATTGTCTCTCAGGATTAATCTCTTTGCACAGTATGTCGGCAACCAAGCCATGCCCCAGCTGGTGAAAAACGCCCAGAACACTATCACTGGCTTCCGCAATCTTTTAGGGAAAAAGTGAATTGTATCTCACTTGTACCTTTTCGCCGGCTGACTCGTATTCTGCAGGTTTTCGGAAATTGATCAGTCGAAGGCTGCTACCTCGACGCCTGTAATACAACACCCTACTGAGCCCGACACGCCTGCCTACAAGGTCGATGTCCTGCAGCCCGCCCCCACACCTTTACCGACGTCTGCGTCCAACACGCCGGCTGCATCCCATGCGGCCACTCCTCGTTCCGAGCCCATGCCATCGACGCGGATATTAACACCGCAGGAAGCCAGTACAATGTTCCTGTCTTCTCTCCTCCAGTCCGCCACTGATTTTCTCGGGAAACCCATCCTTGGTGCCGTCATCACTGCGCCGCCGTTCTTCACGCAAACGCAAAAAGACGCATTAAAAAAGGCCGCGGAAGACGCCGGCGTTTGCGTGTTACAACTTCTCGATGAAGCGAGCGCTGTGCTCACTACCACGACCTCTCCCCAATGGCCTGGTGGCGCAGAGGATCGGACACAATTAGTGGTGGACGTAGGCGCGTCCTCGCTGTCATTGTCCGTGATCGCTCTGCGCTCAGGACTGGGCTACATTTTGGGATCCCAGACGACGACCAATGCTGCCAATATTGGTGGGGACGCATTGTCGTCCCTCTTGGTCAAACATTTTGCCAAGGAATTCACCAAAAAGACGAAAACCGCTCTACCTCAGCCCCCATCGACCAAGGAGGATATCCGAGCAACGACCAAGCTGCTCCTGGCCCTCGAGTATACAAAGCGCACACTCAGCGCGTCCCCCGCCCCTGCCTCCTTGTCAGTTGAGTCACTGCACTCCGGGCTGGATTACACGGCGACCATTGCACGGATGCGATTCGATCTCCTCGCGTCTCCCGTCTACACTGCTATCGCCTTTGAAATAAAATCTCTTCTCGAGAGCCTCACCATGGATCCTCACGATATAGATGAGATTGCTTACGTGGGAGGCACCGCTTGTTTGCCCGGACTCGATAGCCACCTATTGACGAGCGTCGGATTCTCCGATGACGTCCAGACGGCCTTCTCAAACTCGACGATGGGAAGCGGTGCGATAGGTGACCCAACTGGGGTACTGTCTACAGGTTGTGCCCTGCAGGCCGCCTTACTCCTGGGGATTCCGGAGGAGACACCGGATCTGGTGCAAGCGTTTGAACAGGCAGACGAAGTCAAAACTACCGCACGGACGATTGGCATGCTCTTCCCGACAGCAAACGCTGATGATTCGAATGGTCTGGGAGGGATGTATATCTCCGTGATCCACAAGCATACCCCGCTCCCTGCACGGCGAATCTTCGAAGTCGAAGTCACGCTCACAGGTGGAGAAGGTGACAAGGCGACAAAATTCGGGTTCGAGGTTTGGGAGGTTGAGGAGGGGATCAAAGTTGAGAAGGTCGCACCGCCCAAGTCTGATTTACCTCCATCATCTGATGACGAAGACGACGAGCCCGAAGAGGTCAAGACCAAGACCATCACCAAGCGCAACTTCCTGGGAACTTTGTTTGGGGAGACGACGGGGACTGCCGTCAAAGACAAAACCAAGAAGGGCACATACGCCGCCCCAGTACAGATAGAGTTTGCGTTCGGGTCGGATGGTGTGTTGCTTGTGGAGGCGCGGGATAGCAAGGGCGCAAAAGTCGGCGAGCTACGGGTCGAGTCGTAATCTAGTCGATTTTCTCTTCTTAGATCTCCCCGCTATCGCATCAGTTGTCCAGACTCCGAGGGTGGGCAGGAGTCTCGTAGGTTTCTGCGTCATCTCAAGCGTTCCGCCCACCTCTCTCTCTCTCCCCCGGTATCTCTTTCTCAGTTTCGACGATTGATCGCAACGACCCAACGACGTGCGACGCATGTGTGACCGTGAACCGTGTGACATTCGTTTCTTTATTTTCCATGTCGTCGTCGATCCGTCTTTCATTGGCGGAGCAGATTGCTCAACTTCAGGAGGCTGCACCAGTCGGTACATACTTCCCCGTCATCTTTCTCTGACATGCCAATATCCATGCAGACTTTGACCCCGAGGATGCCCAGGCCGGAGCAGACGCCCTCGAAGAAAACCTCGCGGAAGTAGAAACAGCCCGGGAGCACTACGTCGATGTCGGGCAAGTAACAAAAAACATTGCTATGACCTCCGTATTCACGCCTTCCTTGCTATCATTACAGCCCGAGCACGCTCCGGAGGTTGCAAAGTGTCGCGGATCCGAAATATGCCGGGGTGAAAACCTCACGGAAACAGCTTATGGAAACCAACGACCAAGAGCCTAGTGACCCCGAGGAAGATTTTCCCGGCGAGAGTGAACCAGATTCTCATAGTGGAGCCGAGGAAGAGCAAGAAGAGGACGACGACGACGGTGACGAAGACCAAAGTAATTCGTCGCAGAGTGAATTGGAGGAAGTTAGTGAAGCATCGCAGAAGGCACTCGCGCCCCGGCCGGAGTTTGAGCCGGAGGCAACGGATGATTTGCCCTCTACCTTGCGCAAAACGCGGGAAGAGGACCGCAAGAAGGGAAAGGCCGTTTCGCAGCAAATTGTGTGTATCTGGCTTTACTATATTTTTATCTTGTGTATTGCTCATGGCTATATAGGCTATGTGGGAAACCCTTCTCGACGCTCGAATCCGCCTCCAAAAGTCGGCGACGGCAGCCAATCGACTGCCTTCCGTCAGTTGACCTTGCCCCGACCCTTGATTTATGCTCATGCGAATTCCTAGTCCACGCATCTTTCTCAATTCGCCGACCTCTCAGGGTGCCGGCAGTCCCTTGACAAAATGCTAGAAGAGGCCTTTCTGTTGTCCGACGAATTATTTGACCTCCAAGAGGTGGGCTTTTCACTGAAACCGACCATCATTCCTTTGACTCTAGAGTAGAAATTACTGTCTGCAGACGACTCCATCAGCCCTCCTCCCCGTAAGCGGCGTAGACTCCAACCGGACGCTACTCCTTCGGATTTTCCGACGCAACTGCATGAAGCGACGAGCGCCGCTTCCGCACTCGAGCATGTGTATGCCATTGAACCTACCCCAATGACCGTATGCTGAAGTGTTATAGATATCATCCTCATCTTGTGCAGACGCTCTCGAAGTGGTCGTCCAAAATCCAAGCTGTGGCCCCCTCCGCCCTTCTGCCTTCGAATCGCAATGCGTTTTCGTCCAGGAACTCACCAAATCTTAAATCAGCGGTACAGCTGATTGACGAGACCCTTCTCGACCACCGAAAGTTGATTGCAAGGACGCAAATACGGAGAGGTAAAGGTGTGCGCCTTGGCGAGGTCACGCTAGTGGACATGGAAGATGAAGAAGGACAAGTCGATATCGAGGTCTTCGACGACACAGACTTTTACCAGCAGCTCCTCAGAGATATAATTGACTCTCGAGGCAACGGTCCAGGCACCGGCGATTGGATGGTTATACAAAAACAGAAGAAAGCCAAGAAGAAAGTAGACACGAAGGCCAGCAAGGGACGCAAGCTCAGGTACGCTTCTCTCTGGTTTTGGCGTTGTGTCTTTTTTAGTCTGTATTCAGGTACGAAGTCCACGAAAAACTACAGAATTTCATGGTCCCGGTCCCGTTGCCTGGTATGTGGCACGAAGAGCAGATAGATGAGCTGTTCTCATCACTGATGGGGAGAGGGTTCGAGGGCGCTCTTGGAAAGGAGGACAGCAGCATGGTAGTCGAAGAGCCGCCAGTGGGGGACGTTCTGAAAGGAGGCTTCAGGGTCTTTGGATAGCAATTGGATATATAATATTGCGGTTGCATGAGTGTGCACAAGGCAGTTTTGTGGCAATGACTGAACAGAGCCAAATAAGCAGCTTGACCGGCTTGATTGGGCTCGACCATCGACGCGTACTTTCTGACCGCATCCGCAGCGCCTACCTAAGTACTCGTCCCTACTCCCGTGTGGACTACATTGCCGCTCAGCAATAGTCTCGGCGCCAAACATAGTGCTTTCCACCCACCGTAGCTGCTACAAATGGAGGCCTATGAAGACGAGAATCCATTCGAGTCTGATTCCGACCGTCTAACATCCGCAACCTCGTCTCCCTCCAAGATTGACTTGTCGGAACCTCCTTCGCCGCCTGCGAACCCGCCCCAGCAGCTTTCACCGACGTCCCCGACCTTGACACGCCCGTTTCCTTCTCCAGGCAGCCACAGGCAGCCCCAGGCGACGTTCAAGAGCGACTTCTGCTGTACGCGCGACCGGGTTCTACATTCGGGCGACGATGTTGAGATACTGGTGCGTGGTGGGGTCCTGCTGGCTTGACGTCGGTTCACAGACATTCCTTAGATCACGGACGCACAGAAGACATCTGTGAATGCGACATCACCGTATATTGTGTATGTCATTCAGACTGGGGTAAATCCTTGTTTCATGAATGCGCGCCACGGTCTTGACTTTGGTACAGAATGCCGAAGCTCGCCACCGTTATTCCGAATTCGAGTCGCTACGCTTGAATCTAGTCAAGCTTTACCCCACGCTTATTATCCCCCCAATACCGTCTAAGCAAACGCTGGGTGACTATGCGGTCAAGCAGGCAAAGGCGAAAGAGGATGCTGCCCTAATTTCACGGAGGAAGCGTATGCTCCAGACGTTTTTGAATCGCGTTGCGAAACACCCAATCCTTTCAAACGACCATGTATTTCACCGTTTCCTTGATGGAGAGGTTTCTTGGGTACCTTTCATAACTGTACATTCTACCGCTGCTGAATGACCCCTGCAGAGCGAGGTTCTCAATTCGCCGCCGCTTTCGCTCCTACCCAAGAATATCCTCAAGGCCCCTTCGCACAATCCCACTGATCAGAATGCTTCCCCTGCCTATGCTGCTTTACCCAACCCTTCGGCAGCTCATCCTTTGAGACAGCCGGACCAACGCTTCCTCGACTCAGAAGCATTCACTAACAAATTTGCCAACCATGTCAGCGGCCCGATGGAAAAGGTGACTCGGCGGACAGTAAAGAGGTGGTCGGGTTCGTACGCGCCTGTTCCCCGTGAAACTTCATTTTTATGTGCTATTTCCAGACCAGGCCCAGGATCACGCGGACCTTGGTGCAGCACTGAATGGATTTAGTCTCCACGAGAGTGGCGACTTGTCTGGGGCGATTGAAAAGACTGGTCAAGCCGTAGATGCCACATACGTATCAACGACCAAACTTGTAGATTCTATCTTATTTTATTTTCGCTCCGACAGCTTACGTCTAAATTTACAGCTCCATGAACTTGAACAGAACTGGGCAGAACCTCTACACGAATATACCCAGTTTGCGTCCATCATCAAGAAGCTGCTGGCTTATCGCCACCAGAAGAATGTACAGTACGAGATGACGCAGGATGCGTTGGAGTCGAAGAGGGAACAGCTAGAAGAACTGGAGAAAAGCGAGAGGGAGGCGCGCCGTTTGGAGCTGGCACTCGGTCGAGGCCGCGTGAGTGGCGAGACTGCACCTCTGAATTCAGCCGAAAGTCCCAGTGGAGAAGAAGAAACACCGCAGGGGCAAGACTCTCAATCCACGTACTTGCCGCCCCATCCCGGGCCAAACCCATCGAGGCGACGCGCCCCGGGGATGGGTTTGCTAAATGCCCTAAGCTATACTCTCCATGGGATGATGGATGTAGATCCAGAGACCGCGCGGAGGAATGGCATCACTAAAACCCGCGAAAACATTTCTCAAGTACCTAGTTTCTCTTGGTGGACAATTTCTGTTCCTGACTTGTCTCCCAGCTTGAAGACGCGCTCCATTTATCTGCACAAGACCTCAAATACTCGAGCTCAACCATCCAAGCAGATTTGGATCGGTTCCAACGACAGAAAGTGGCCGATTTGCGAGAGATGGCTATTAGCATGGCCCGGTCGCACCGCGATTGGTGCAAGAAGGTAGTACTTTCCTTATCCAGGACAAAAAAGAGCATGATTTTTGAACGTTTACCGTGTAGAATCTGGAAGCCTGGGAAGAGGCCAAAAAGGAGATTGAGAAAATTCCCGACCATCCCAATCAGGCACCTCCCCCTGAGGGAGCCTCCACAAGTGCTGGCCCTTCGGGCGTAGCGCGCCGAGATTCAACAGCTACCATTAATGGGCGCTGAGCGCTGAGGCCCTATCTAGTAGTCAGATTGAAGGATCGGTCTCAACTCGTCATGTTGACGAACATGGACACTCGGATATTTTATGTACAGTTAATTGTTACCCCATCCTTTGACCTCTATTACACGCAGCAAAGCTTGTATTGAGCCAATCAATTCAATTAAATAACTTGAAGATGGCGAATGACTCGCCCAAACTCCGCTTTCGGAACCGGCGGTGTCAGAGCGACTCTCGCAGACTCTCTGACCCACTTAGAGTAAAACTGTAGCCGGATCTTCTTTGCGAACGCCCTCATGTCGAACATCCTGGAGTCTTTCTGTGGTATCTCCCGAGGGAAACAGGTAGTCCTCATCACGGTCGGTTTGATAGGTTCGGGTAAAGTACGTGTCGCTTTTGTAGCTGCTTTTGTTTTTACCACTCGTCGGGTGCTAACTTGGCGAGATTTAGAGCACTTTCGCTCAGGCCCTTGAGGATTTTTTTCCAGACATAATTCGGTAAGTTGTTTCTCATGTCGAATACTTCATGAAACCTAACGCGCGGGTCGTTCGATGAGGTGCAACCAGGATGATCTTGGCGATAGGCGGCAGGTCGAAAACCTAGCAAGGATATCCCTCAGAGATGGCGCTTCCGTGTGCATCGATCGAACCAACTTTGATTCCTCGTAAGTGGGTCCCGTCCCTTTACCAGGGATGCCGATAACCGACCTCCACACGTAGGCAACGGGCCCACTGGATCAAAATCGCTCGCGAAATCCCAGGAACTTTGATTTGGGTTATTGTAAGTCGAGCGGGACGCCAAAAATCGTTCTTACTCCCCATTCAACCCAGGTCTTCGACACCCCAAAAGATGTAGGTCAGTATCACCCGAGCTACTGGTTCTCATTGTCTCGTACAGATCTGTGCCGCTCGTTTGCTAACGCGTAGGTTATTTCCATGACCGCGCGCACCTTCCATTTTGACCGGGATATCTACCCTTTTTTAGGAACCGGGCACCCGACGATCAAGAATCCCGAAGACGCGCTTTCCATTTTGGAGAGGTTTTCCTCACAGTACCGCGCGCCATCCGCGCATGAAGGTTATGACCGGATACTGTATCTACAGCCTTCAGAGCAGGAAGCAGCATATTCACACTCCAGTCTCGCCGCGATCCTCCGCCGCGTACGTGATGCCCCCTCCGCATCAGTGGGTCCAGCCGTCTCTCCGCCGTCAACATGGGGTTCACCTTATTCTCGAGGGGGGTCCTTCCGAGGGGCTCGTGGTCGCGGCGGCGGTCATAGCGTCAATCACGGTCCTAATTATGGGGTTGGCAGCGGCGCGCCGGCACGCGGTATAGACAGATGTGAAGCATTCTCGCGGCAAAGTCGAATACAGAGCAAGCCAGATAGTCAGAGGAAATACGAGTCAGTCCCTGCGCCCGGACCACAGTCGGCTGACGAGTCGGGCTCGCCACCTGAGCCCATGTAAGCCGTGTAAAGTTGCATGTATTATTGTGTAGGCATCCGAGACTTGGATACCATAACGCCATTGGGAGGCTAATCTAAACCGCTGTGATGAAGTGAACACTGTGCTAGGCGTTGGTCAGGGCCCTGATGATTTTTCAGCTTCCTCAGCTTCCTTGAGCTTACGACCCAGGATCTTTGCACTGAATAATGACGGTTCGGGAACGGGCTTTGATGCGGAAAGACTCCCACTGACCTGACGTTACGGATATGCAGCGCAGCGCGCTGTGAAATCGTATCTGTCAACAAGTTGGACTCAAACTCCATTGAGGTAAAATTTCACCTCCACGCCGTGGTCTTTGGAGCGTTTATATTGCTCTAACGCTTGTTCCAGTTGGCCGGCTGGAAAGGAATGATTCAATTAATTATAGGGACAATAACGGGAATACCGACTGGCTTCGAGAACGGCGGCAAGGTTGAACGCGATCTCAGGATCTTCTGGTGAGAGTGTGGCAGCGATTCTAATTAACGGACATGAATATGGTGACCGTTCCTTATTGTGTACGCGACTTGCTGGAGATGTTTTAGGGCGAGGTCCGGTCGTGCAACAGGCGACATGATATATGCGGAAGCCAGATCTAGCAAAGGATGATTGACGTTGAATTCTGACGACGGCGACGGCATGGACGTACTCGTGTGGGCATCTGGACTTGAGGGTTGTAGAACAATGGACTCCTGGGTTTCCCTAGTCAGCCTGCCGAATAACGCATGAAAGTTCCTGACCTTCCATGAGGCAATGGCGTCGTCAAACTCCTTCAGATGATACTGTGTTACGCCCAAATTAAACAGAGAGCTAGCGTTTCGCCGAATCTCCGCGCTTCGTCTATATCCGTTCGGAGGTGTTGGTTGAATTTTGATACAAGGCGAACGAGCACGCACCGATATAGATCCTTAGCGGCGAAAACGTCTCCCTCTTCCAGCTTTGAGGTGCCCATCTCGAGACAACGGAGAGCCTCTATTTCAGCAGGGTCGGCAGCAGTCGAGTGAGGGGTCGTCGATGTGGCCCATCCTGATTACCGACTCGATTCAAGGGCTGCAAAATATGCTACATTAGAGCAGCTCACGTCTCGAGCTTGATAAGAGAGCCCTGGAACGGGGGGTTGGCCTGGCAGTGGCCAAACGGGATATTCCTGATCTCCACATGATGACTGTTTAGAGCAAAGTCCAAATCGAGTCCAGTGCGTGAGGTAACAGGCGTGACTAAATTTTTTCCTAGCCTGCTCCCAACCGCAATGGCCAAAACCGAAAACCAGGCTCAGCCCGACGCCTCCTCCTCCTCTTCCTCCTCGAACCCTACAGACTACCTGCGCTCGGCCACCTTCTCTCGCTCAGACTCCTCCACTGGCTTTGACCATGTAGCCACCGCCTCGGAGCTTCTCATGGGCGCCTATGATCCCGCCAAACTGCACCCCCTCGCAGACCTCGGTGACAAATTAGATTATCTGCTTCTAGACGATGAGAAAACAAACGACCTTCCCGGCGCCAGTACCGCAATCCCATCGAGAGGGTGGAGTGATGATCTATGTTATGGAACGGGCACTATGTATCTCAGCGGTGCGTCCAGATCTCTTTCAAATTACTGCATTCGATACATGGCGTGCGCCGGGTCTCGCTTAACCCTCTCTCACCTTATCTGCTCATCTCGGCCATCCCACATTTAGTCGCTCTTATTGTTCTTTGCCCGTCACATGCTCAATCTTTTCTCCAAGGGCTGGCACTTGGCGGGGCATGGGGCGTCCGTGAGGGCGCGAGCAGACCTCTCGCGGTGTCAAATACTCGGCTAAGGATCAACAGCGTCCTCAATTCCGTGACTCGGAGAGGGACGTTCATTGGAAACTCGGCTGGTGTGCTCGGTCCGTCAATTTTGCTCCGGTACGATCGTCCGCTTTTGCTCACTCGTCCTGCCTTTTTTAGCCCTCGTATACAACGGAGTTAACTCCTCGATCGATGCTCTGCGCGGCAAACACGATATTCTCGGTAGCATGGGTGCTGGAGGAATCACTGGCGCCTTGTACAAGTCTACCGGTGCGAATTCCTTCGTTTCTACGGCCTGTATCACCGTCCTGATTTTTTAACCGCCATCAGCTGGTGTAAAACCTGCGCTCGCTGCGGCGACATTCATGTCAGGCGTGGCAGGGATCTGGAGTTATGTGAAAAAGAACGTTTGATCGTTGTCGCCCTGTATTTAAACAATCCTCCCCTTACCCTGGATCTTCTCGCCTCATTAAGACTGCACGCCTAATCCAAAACACGCCTTCGCCCGAACTGTTGACTCGTCTCTTCTCACCCGTGGATCTGGCGGCTGAACGTACACATATCGAGGGCAGTGATTTGGCATCTTCCAGAATCCGTGATGACTCTCGGTTTGTCCCCGCACTCCCGATACTATAAATGATGCATTTTCGCCATTATGTCCCATTCCCAGTCCCGCTCTTTTGCTGCTGAAGCCGTTCGCAGTCTGCGCCCTCGCGCGCAGATCGTCAAGCAATGCCAACTGATTCGGTAACAGCTGGTGGGTGGCGGCGGCGCAGGTTGTCCTCCCGGCGGCCGCCATCTCATCCCCAACCCGGCTCCGAACCCAAGGTCGGCTACTAGGCGGCCTTTTTTGTCTATCCTTTTCGTGAATCGTCTGACTGCTCATCAGATATTTCTTTTCCCGACTTCTTTTATGAACTCTGTGACGAAAATGACAATGAGGCATCATGTGCAATCCTCCAAAACTCCCATTCGTTTAAACTTTACGACCACATTTTCGGATCGAAGGAATCATATATCGTCTTCCATATTGGACGGGTCGGTATACCACCTTGAGGGTAGTAGTGGCCAATCATCTCCGCAAACGGTAGCTTCCATCGTGTTCTCGACCAATGGATCTACTTCAAGTCGCAGCACGCCGTCTAGTCACCACTCTGTTTCTGAATATCCGACGCACCGCGCTCAGCTACGCTCCAATCCTCGCATTCAATTATCCTCGCTGCTAGCCGACACTCGTAACCGGTATACCCCGATCCGCTTGAGGGTTGTGCAAAAAGTTTGACCGTGAAATGACGCAGGTCATACCAGCTTAACGTCGTTCAACACCCGCAAAAAACGGCTGAATTTGGATATGCGAGCCTCTCCCGCCTTCCTTTGACTCCACCCACGGTTGTTCAGCTCACGGTGCGCGACGTGAACGGCAACTCGATTGTACCGTACGCCTCTTCTGCCTTTCTTTTGTTGGCAGCAGGCTGACAAGTTTCGCAAAGTGAAGACGAGCTGCCTTTCCTTATCGCGCATCTTTCGCTGTTCACCGAGAATGGGATGACGCCGCTGGACATGGGGTCCTCGACGACAGGCCCGGGGTATAGACAGGCCTCGCCGCCTCTTTTATATGGTAATCTGGTGTCGTCTGTGCATCACCTGGAGGACCAGAACGGCAACATGGGCCTCTTCTTTCTTTTTCCGGACGTCAGCATCCGATGGCGCGGCCGTTTCCAGCTGGGCATCACTCTTGTGCGGATAAGCAGGCGAGTTACCGCCATGTCCGGACAGTCCCCTGCTCTGCTGCGTTGTTCTCACTGTGGTATCCTTCCAGGCCGGATTCGCCTCGGGTCGCTGACCAGGGCACGGCGCTCGCACACGCGCGCACCACTACCTTTGAGGTTCTCCCTCACAACGAATACATCGCCGTTCGTGGGTGTTTCTTCGTTCCTGGCTTGGCCCGGCTCATCATCGTAGCCCCCACACGACTCACGCAGGCCTTTCTCCGCCAAGGTGCCAGAATGTTTACATTCTTGCAACCGTAGGCTCCTGCGATGATCTACATCTCTTCGCCAGGGTGGCACGGCCTATTATTATTGCTGCACTTCGTTCATATGTTTATAAATAATTAGTACCATTCGTTCTGTCTTAATTAATAATTTACATTACGCCTGGCTGCGGCCAGCTGCGATTTACAATGTACACTGCCTTGCCGGCCTCGCGCTGCCTAGATGAGAGCCGGAAGAAAGGGTTCGGAAGGCAATGCACCGCCACGTGGCCGTCGGCTTGGCTGCGGAATCATCCGCCGACTCTTTTATTGACGAGCCACAGCCGCGTCCATCGCCCTCTCATCTTTTACGCCCACCTCCACGACTTTTTTTTTGAAACGCCATGGCTGCCAACGACTACTACAAGGGACAGCAGCAACAGTCGGGGTACTACCCCCCTGCAGGTTTGTCAATGTCACCACGGGCGCCAAAACCGGCTGTTTTGGGACTGTGCCCTTTCTTAGTCAATGGAATGCTGATGTTTTGTGTCCTTAGGTGGTCCTCAGCAGGCACAGGGCGGCTACTATCCCCAGGTGCGTCTTGCGGTTCGCCATGCTTCGAGATTTTTACCTAATCTAATCCCTCAGCAACCGCAAAACTCGTACCAAGGATACCAGGGGCAGCCCTACCAGGGACCGCCGCAGGGCTACCCCCAGCAGGGGTACCAGCCCAATCCTCCCCCGCAAACCGTCTATGTGTAGGCGCTATTTCTTTGTGATCGTCCGACTTTGTATCTAATTTTGTATCTAATGGGTTTGGTGCAGCCAACAGCCCGCGCAGAAGTCTAGCGGCGCTGGTGGCGGGTGCATGGCGTGTTTAGCAGGAATGTGCCTGTGTTGCTGCGCAGAGGGTGAGTCGAGACGAGTCGATTCGACTTTGAACTGATCATGATGGCCATTGCGACAGAAATCTGCGAGT
This sequence comes from Crepidotus sp. BD-2015, assembly GCA_001179765.1. Taxonomy (NCBI): domain Eukaryota; kingdom Fungi; phylum Basidiomycota; class Agaricomycetes; order Agaricales; family Crepidotaceae; genus Crepidotus; species Crepidotus sp. BD-2015. Next base: position 17,461 of record CVRE01177623.1, read on the forward strand.
GCTTGTTCTAAGGATGCTGGAGGATGATTTCCTTCTTTTCTCATTGGCATAATCCTATACTTCTGTATTCCGTACCAATGGACTGCAATTTTTTGACGAGTTGGACTGCCAGTGTAAAGGACGAGCTCTGATTTGGCACGGGATAGGCCGGGTCTTGGTCGGGTCACAGGCGTTGTCACATTATCCGCTCGTTGACCACAGAATGCTGTCGAGGCAGTTGGGTGCAGGAGCGCTGAGGAACGCCGTCTTCCGCCAAAAAACTCATCTACGCGCATTGGCAGTAATATCTTTTCTGTTGTTGCCGCTTTCGCCTCTCACTTCCATGTCTAGCAGGTCCGCAATGCGTCGTCCGCCTCCTCCTCTTCCGCCGCGTTCGAGGTGGGCTGCGTCGATAGACTTGCATTGCGGTCTCTAACGTCTCTGTCCAGTCGTTCTTGAACTCGCGCATCACCCTTGTTTCTGTATCACTCTTCACTGCTGGCTCGGTCGCATGGTATACCCACCTCTACGGCTCCCTCCCCTTCCTCCCCCAAGTACACGCAAGCCATGCAAGCGAAGAGGGGCTCCACCCTCCCCAGTATCCCTGGTCCCACAAGGGCGTCTTCGACACCTTCGACCATGCCAGGTACTCTTTTTCTTCTCCGCCGCACATCGAATTACATCCCCGCCCAGCATCCGGAGAGGCTATCAAGTCTACCGTGAGGTCTGTGCCGCATGTCACTCCCTCGACCGCATCGCGTGGCGCAACCTCGTCGGCGTGTCCCACACCGTCGACGAGGTCAAGGCCATGGCCGAGGAAATCGAATACCAGGACGGCCCCGACAGCGAGGGCGAGATGTTCCAGCGCCCCGGAAAACTCGCAGACTACATGCCGGCCCCGTACGCCAACGAGTCCGCCGCCCGAGCAGGCAATGCTGGCGCCCTGCCTCCTGATTTGAGCCTGATTGTCAAGGCCCGCCACGGCGGTGCTGTATGTGCCCTCTAAGCGTGTTTTCCAATAGTTGCTCATCGGAATGACCCAGGACTACATCTTTGCCCTTCTCACTGGCTATGTGGACGCGCCGGCGGGCGTCGAGATCCGCGAGGGAATGAACTACAACCCTTTCTTCCCTGGCGGCGCCATCGGCATGGCCCGTGTCTTGTTCGACGGCCTCGTCGAGTTTGAAGACGGCAAGTCTTGACGAGTCTCTGGTTGCTGTGCGTTAACGCGCGCCGCGTCTAGGAACCCCTGCTACCACGTCGCAGATGGCCAAGGACGTCGTTACCTTCCTGCACTGGGCGGCCGAGCCGGAGCACGACGAGAGAAAAAAGACTGGGATCAAGGCAGTTATCCTGTTCTCTACGCTGATGCTCATCAGTCTCTATGTCAAACGGTTCAAATGGACCCCCATCAAGAACCGGAAAATTCGTATGTCCTTTCCATGTGATTCAACTTGCATGCATTGCTCACCGCCCGCTAGTTTACGACCCACCGGTAGATAAAACGCATTAGAGTGGAACTTTCGTACGCACGTAGCCAATAAAGATTATAATTTTCGTCCATACAATTCTCGTGTTTGGTCATGTCTCGCAACAAATCTCTTTAAGCTTAAACCACCACACCCACACGCTACTTGGCATTTGCACGATGTCCGCAGATTCATGGCCACCACAACTCAAGTACGGCGGCTCATCACGTCGTGCCCGCTCGCGCTCATTCCTTTGTTTTATCAAAAAAAAAGGGACTGGGTTGCGAAATGCCTGGGTGCGGCTGCGAGTTCCGTCGTGCCCGATGTTGCTCATTCCCTTGTTATCTAGGGCAAATGACAGACACTAACAGAACCGAGGCTCAAGCAGAACTACGGCAGGTGATAGCTGACGCTTTCGCGGCGCAGACTCTGTGGTCGACCGACTGGGCGGGTGTTCAGCTCCGAGCCCTCATGCCCCAACCCCTCCCGCAATTCACCCCGAATTTAAAACGCAAAAAGTATAGACCATTTGTGCCCGCGTGCGACAAGGCCCCCGCTCATGTCTCGTTGTGATCTAGCCACGACAATTCGCCCGCATCGAAGAAGATGAAGAAGGCGCTGAAAAGCAGCGGATCGTCACCGGCGCTCGACCCCAACGACCGCGCGGCGCTAGACAAGCGCGCCCAGAGGTTTCAGCGCGAGCACGAGATTGAGCGGGAAAAGTCGCGGGTCGGCGGTCAGGCGTCTCTCAGGGCGAATTACCAGACTTCTCATCTGTTCAATTCTCGCTCTGCGTCGCCCTTTGGGCAGTCGGACGATCCGGATGCGGATCCGGTGCGTTGCGTCGCTCTTCCTTGTATGCGGAACTCGACTGAACATCGCTGGAGAACGTTATGGACTGGGATCGGCATACAATCGTCGGGACGTCGAGAGAGATTTTCAAGGACTACCTGCGGCTGACTACAGTGCGCTGTATATTTTCTTCCAGGACGTAGCCCCAGTCTCAAAAGCACTCTAGGAACCTAAACCAGAACAAATCCGCCCCTATGCCATCCTGCAACAAACGCTGCTTGAGCTGAAGAAGCGGTTTCGCGAAAAGACGCCGTACAACTGGATATGCAGCCAGTTCAAAAGCTTGCGGCAGGACCTCACAGTGCGTCGTCTCCGCTTGCCCCCGATATTGCAGTTGGCATCTGTGCTTCCGCAGGTGCAACGTATCAAGAACGAGTTCACGGTTCAAGTGTACGAGATCCACGGGCGGATTGCGTTGGAATGCGTACGATACCCCGTCTTCCGCGACCTGTCAATATTTTCACGGGTCCTATGCAGGGCGACATGGTCGAATACAACCAATGTCAGGCGACACTGAAGACACTGTACGACCTCGGCATCCCGGGCAGAGTCGAGGAGTTTACCGCATATCGCATCCTCATGCTCCTGCACGGTCGCAACAGATCTGGTGCGTGCGTGCGTTGCGTTGACGGCCCGGTTAATGGAGAGTTTTCTTTTTGTAGAGTTGAATCTATATGTAGGTCAGCTAACACCTAAACAGAAAGCGGACCCGGCGGTGCAGCATGCGCTGAGCGTGCAGCGCGCGCTGGCGATGGGAAACTACCACGCACTGTTCGGATTGTATGCAACGTCTCCGAACATGGGCGCGTACATTATGGATCATTTCGTGGAGCGCGAGCGGGCCAAGGCGCTCATGGTCATCACCAAAGCGTTCGTCCGCCCCTCCTGTCGGTCTTGCACGCGTACTGACGCGCACGGCAGATACAAATCGATCCCCCTCTCCTTCATCCATCAAGAGCTCGCGTTCGACAGCCTGGAGAACGCGCGCGTCTTTCTCGCGGACCACTCTGCGGCGTGCTTTACGAACCCGGGCAGCCCCGACGGGCAGAAGACGCTGGACTGCCGGCCTGCGGGCGCCCAGCTGGCGCAGGCATTCGAGACCAAGTACCGGAAAGTGCTCATCAAAGGTGCAATATGACAGACCCCGGCCGGCCGCGCTCTCGATCCCAGGACCCAGGACCCAGGTTATATTTC
>CVRE01177644.1:0-13108 GCA_001179765.1 Crepidotus sp. BD-2015
AACGGGACCGCGCCGGAATATACCTACCTATTTACCTACCTCAGCGGTCAACTATCAATTATTAGTCCGACGTGTTCCTGCCAAGACATCTGGCTGGCCTGGCACCGCCGCCTTGCCAAACCGACGTGCATGAAGATATCGCGGATTACAACCTCCACCACTGCGAGCGTGGTGTTTTCTACTCCCACGATACGCGTCGAGAGGCTTGGTGGAATCCAATTATCAAGGTTATACGTTTCACCTGCCCGGATTCGTTTCAATCTCTAAATTATAGCCTTGAGATTAGCCATAATCTGGAGGAAGGAGGTTGATCATTTGGCAGTGTTTGAAGACTTTGTTCCATCCAGTATTATACTCGTGGCTTCCATCACTCGTCCTCTTCCACGTCACCGAATTCGAACATACCTGGATTCCAAACAGTGAGTGGTCGCCTCAAGTGTAGATAATGATGAGTAAATACCGAGACGTTCTTTTTTGGCCTTAGCGACCGCACTTTGGAGCTTTTTCACGACTTGGGGATATGCCGAGAGGTATGTACAGTTCTTGCGATCGATTGAGGCAACCCCCAAAGCCAGCAAGTCCCCGTTGATACAGGCCAGGGGATCCTCAACTGCGGTCGGATCCGAGGGGTCCATCAAACGGAGGTGGAGCAGTGAGGTCTCTTTATGATCTATGTTTGCGACCAGTTTGCGACCCTCGCAAAGTGAGCGGAAGGATTCGATAGCCTCAGGATAATACTCGCTTTCCGGGCCAACAATTTTCACGAAACTGTGGAAATGGTCAGCGGTTTTCAGCGGTATACTTTCCGTTTGCGCACCTCAAACGGGCCTCATGGGCCTGACCTGGCAGAGCACGGAACTTTGGGTCCAGAGGTCGGATATTCGAAAATGCAACGGTATCTTGGTTGCCATAATCATAGAAAGTGACTTCTGCCTCCTTTTTCACAGCGAATGCGCGGCGAATCTTGGCACGGTACCAAGCTCCATCGGTGAATTTAGCCGAGACGAGGTCGCCAGCCTTGGGGCTAAAGTTGGGAGGAGCAGCAGACGGCGAGCGATGATGTAGGGAGAAATCTCTCATCAGCTTTTCCAAGGCAGCGATTCCTGTCAAACATCAGCCAATACACCAGAATACAGTTGAATCGGCCAACCTTCCGTATTGAGGATCTGAACCGAAAAGCCTAAGCCGTTCGTGGTACGGACATCGCTAATAATGACGTCTATATAGTCGGGCTTCAAGGGACCAGCAACAGCTTCTGCGGGTGCCTCTGCCTTTTCTGCTTCTGCTTCTTCGTCATATTCTTTCCAGATCTGATGAGGAGGTCATGACTGAGAATCACGAATCACGATTGCGACTGACATTACGCTTTGCCGCTTTTGCCTCGGCCTGATCAACCGCATGAGTATATGCACTGTATCATGATCGCGAAACTCACTTCAGCATCATATAGCTGCCGGGCCCATCCAAGGCCGTCCGCTGAAAATGAATGCACTGTTGCTAAGCCTTCTTTCACCAAAGTCACCGCTGCATTGTCTGTTTTATTCAGATATAGCGACCCAATGAAACCGCCGGATTTGTCGATCGTATCGACAGAAAATTCAACGTCTCGTTGCATGTATCGCCGAGAAGCAAAGTCCAAAGCCTCGGTACCGTAAGGTTCGTACAACCTCGCACCGGAGCCCTTTTCGGACGCATTCCGGGCTGTCCGTGGCGCGCGGATTCCTGGAAAATAATTAGCAGAGGTCAGTGACAGGTAGTTGATATAACGTGCCTCCAAGAACTAATGTCAAGGTTTGGTTGTCTTTCGGCAACAAAAGCCTGGGGAAAAAAGAGGGGGTTACAAGCTGCGCATGCTCAAGGTTGCGAAACCGGTACTTGAATCGTGACCCTGCTGCAACATAATCCACCACAGCAGAGATCCTTCCCAAACGTTTGAAGCTGTTGAGGAATTGAGTGGCACGAGAAGTCGACTGTAAAGTACTAGTTGGAATAGTGAATATAAACTGTGGATTGATTCACCTCAGAAATATTCAATGGCTGTTTTGGTGGCGGTAGATCTTTGCCCGAATGGATCCCCCGGGTGTCAGCAACTGCACTGTGGGTGTCGTTTCGTTTAGAGTAAGTAGAAGAAACGTGCCGCACTTACGCCTGTTCTGCAGCCATGAGCTTGTCGTAATCCGAGGCACGATCCTCGTCGTCGCGTTTATGGCGGACGAGACCAGCCAAGCCTTTTTCGATCAATTGCTCCGCCACGTTCCTTTCAAAACATCGTCGGTATATACATCGAGTAGAGAGAATCCAGGCCTTACACGTTTTGGCCGCCGTAGCGTATTGTCGCGCATTCGCGCTCTTCGAAGTCACCCTCACGGGGGCGAACGAAGTCGATGGTAACCTTCACATGTTTGCCAATGAGCTTTTTTCGGAGGAACTCTCTAGCATCTTGGGCGTATTGTGCTTGCTGTACAAGGTCAGAGACGAGTAGATAGTAGAACAGCAGTTCGTACTTTGGGATCTGAAAGTCTTACACGAAGGTCAGAGTGGGCTACAGCAGGGTAACATAGCAAATCATACTTGGGACCGCGGGTCGAGCTTAGTTGTAGCCGGCGCTCTTTGCCAGTCTCCTTTTCCACCACCGAAACTTGGTCGCCACTCCACACGCGGATGACTGTGGCATCGAAGACTCGCGCTTGCCCGTTGGCTGCAGTAAGATTTGATTTCGTAGTTGCGGTGGCAGAAGCGTTGGCGTAAAGGCACAGACGCTTTTCCTTCGCGTTTCTCTCTGCTGCGCGGAGTTTTTCCATACCGCCACTGCTCGCCAGCATTCCGGCATGCCAATCGACGACTCTCGCTAACCCACTGGCAACCAGATGCTCCGCGACATTTCCAGCAGGATGTAAGACTGGAGGCAGATGAGGCTCTATCCAAACACAAGAAGCCAGAACCATACCAGTCCCAATGAAAATGCTAGCAGGGGGAGCCACGCCTCCATTAGCACCACTTTGGAATGGTGTTGCAGATGAAGTCGGGAGTGACAGTATTTGGACACGTACAGGCCGTTGGAGAAGTCGAGATTCCGTGAAGAATTTGGCCTATATATGCTTGAGAAATGTGGATAAGAATATGCCACCAACGCCACACACCTCTTCTCCCCATGGTTCCGAAGGCTCGCCTTGCTTTGAAGACGCACGAGCACTCCGTACGCCTGCAAGAGCTATATTTACAACTTGATGTTCGCCGTCTGGCATGAGCAATCGCACACGAAGAGTCGTTCCGTCCCGTACTTGCTCGACAATCGCTAGCAAACGCATGTTTAATTTTCTACTTGATGCGGGAGATAAATTTAGTCACCGTCGAGTGCCTTGGTCTTCCATTCAGACACAAAAGCCTGTGAGTCTGCGGGCATTGAATGATGCACGGCGCGTGCCTATCATGATCCATTCAGTTAGTTTGTAACGCGACAAAGCCGTAAACTCAGAGAAATGATGTAGAAGGGTATGGGAGGAATCAACCCGAACGGACATACCTGAGGTCCATGGGGGTTCCAGAGACCCTTGCCCGCCGATTTTGCCTCGCTCTCCAGCTCACGTTTGCGCAGATCCTCGTCGGTGGGCTCTCGCTTTATGTCCTTCAGTTTGGCCCATCCGTTCTTCAACGATTCCAATGCCAAGTCGTGACCTGCGATGTCTAAATCATGGGTCATTTGACCCGCCATGCCCTCGCGCACCTGCGATTTCCGCTGTACCAAAGTCCCGGGGGACTGAGTCGTCATTTGAAAGGGGTAGACTGTGTGTTGAGACGAAAGTGACCTCTTTTCCGACGGCAAATGCTGGAGCAATAACGTGGCGTGGTTCAGGGCGGGGGCGGGGGTCATTTAGTCGACGCGGAGGGGGAGAGGGAGGAAAAGGAGAAGTAGAGAAGAGAGGAGGATGGATTTAAGAATTCACAGACGTGGACATCCGGATAGAACATACCACGCAGGAATTCACGGGATTCATACGCCCACGGCTCATCCTCCCTAGTGGATGTGCCCAGGCGTGGTGCAGAAATATCGGCGAGATGCAAAATTCTGAGAAGAACGTGAGTGCGCGCTGCGTGAATAATCAGAGGCAAGACTACTAACCGTTCCTTCGGTGGTTGCCCTTGAGGGCCAGCTCTACCGCGGAGAATTAAAGAATCCCCGGAAATGACAGACTTGACGATGGCTTTAGACATTGGTAGAAGCAGAGGAATGCGACGGGAATTTCAAGGGAGAGTTCAGAGAAATACAATAATAAATCGATCGTGGGAACGCCACGTCTTCGTGCGTTGCAAAAATTGAATGGTTCCGCATAAATTTATTGACATTGTGGAGTCTGGCTACGGGAGACTACTTCCGCTGACCACGAACCGAAACCAGCTGCGCGGCGACCCGCCGCCAGACAAGGTCCCAACGGTATTATAGGGACGGCGTAATGCGCAGATTGCGATCGACATCGTCACTCGCAGCAACCCAAGACCGCCAGTGGTGAATTAGATGAGTTCACCTATCATGGAGCACAGAACGTAACCCGCCCCAGTGCCGTTTATCCAACATATCGAATCTTGATCGCTCCAGCACGATTGCGAGCTTCCAAAGCTGTGGAAATAACCGTCATTGCGAATCGTCGTAGATGGGATATCCAATCAACCTTTCATCTCTTCAGCCTCTTCACGTTGTTCGTAGTCGAGAACGAGCCGTTTGAGATGTTGCTGCTCGACACGATCTTGTTGCTGAGCAGATCGTGTATGTACTGCCAAGGCGGAAGCAGCAGGAACAGCAATTTGCCGTGTCTTCAAGTCCGATTCAGTAGGAAGAAACAGAACGGCCGAGTAGGGAAACCCACCTGTTGTTTGTTTCCTCTCTTAGTGATCACAGTAAAATTCATAACATTCTGAGTATCAGCGTGTTGCGTGCTCGGTTCATCATCGGCGTCGTCTGCCCGCTTCTTCCGCGCGCCAGGAGGAAGTACGGCAGCATCCCACAATGCAAGGGCAGTCTTTTTGTCCACCTTCCTGGATTCAGCCGAAGTATCTGTGACCATTTTCGCGAGCTCCTTAGCGAATTCTGCCTCCGCCTCTTCAGAGGGACCAAGGTTGTCTTGTAAGCTGTTGCTGGCTGAAAGGACGACAAGTTCGTCGGGGGACGGAGCTCGTTCGTCAACCTAGATAGGACAGTCAGAGTGGCTTCCGGTTGCCAGCATAAAATCTCACAGGCGATCCCTGTGACTCTTCATCCTCATCATCATCTCTTTCAGTCTCCTGATGTCTCTCGTCCTCGTCTCCGCTCTCGTCGCCACTGCCCGTGCCATCCTCTTGAGCTGTATCAGACATATCAGCGCCGGTAGCACTCCGCCAAAAACCTGACCTACGGCCGGTGCTTTGCAAAGCCAAATTCAGCATTTCGTCTACAGCGTTCGCCGCCTCTTCGAGAGACTTTACTGATTCCATCTCGGGCCTCACAGCCTTGCGCAAGAGCTCACTACGTCGCGGGGCCACCGATAAAGAAACAAACGCACCTCGAGAGAATCAGACAACATGAAATCGACATCCATTGGGATGTCCGCTTTGCAATGCACGTAGTACTGGGGGGATGGTCGAAATTTAACAAGCGCGCGGAGACGTGAATTACCTGGAAGAACACCAGGAAGTTATCTAGTTTCTTTCGTTGTGTACCTCTGTCGAAGCACATCCCACAAGTGTCGAGAAGTACACAGACGAGTCTGACGCGAAAGAAGTCGTCCGGCATATCAAGAGGGCATATTTGATTGGGAAGGGGCCGAGCGTCCGCTGCAGCGAAATAGAAGGTCAGCGTTGGATGGGTGGAGAATGCATTTACGACTTACGATGCCCAAAAGTGACCAGAGACCACAGCGTGTCAAACACGATCCCAGAACTAAGTAGCCGGTAGATGTACAATTCCCCGAGATACTTGATAGTAGCCACTCGTCTCTGGTTGGTGCTATATACGTTTTGCTCCAGGCCTCTCCTGACGTCTTCTAATACTTGATCAACAACAGCAACTGCGAATTCAGGATGATATCTCTGCAAGTCATACGTGAGCATGGCGAGCAGGCTGATGTTGCTAAACTTGATCTTCCATGGCTTAGAAAAGACTTTGAGCAGCATACGCCGCGCGTCTTCCACGTCCCAATCAATCTTCCGAATTAGTTTGAGGACTTTGTCGATAGTCTTCTTGGCTAGGACGTCGTAGATCAAATGGCGGATGAAGAGCTCAACCGGTGCACGATGCTTTTCTTGTCGCGGAGCACGTTCAGGGGGATTGCACTACGGGTATAAGCACCGGAAGGTTATTTATTGGCAAATTGCTCACCTGGTAATATGCATTTTCCAGCAACAGTAATTGCCGCTGGTCAAAATGTTGCATACTTTGTTTTCGGCGCATCAGTTCAAGCTGAGAGCAGTGTCAGACTATCCTATATAAGAAGTGATGAGCTAGGTCTCGCCATCGTTCCGAATCTCTGGTGAGTGTCTTCGCTTCTAAGCAGGAAGCGACCGCAACCCTCCAAAAGCAACGCGATGTTCTCTACATTCGTTCCGGTAAAATCATCCAGGCAGACTTTGAAAACATGGAGGATGAGGTGGGAGGGAACGACGCGAAATTTAGTCAAGTTAGACAGATATGTGATGTTCTAATGGCTATTTAGCGCCAGTGCACAGACTCAATCGAATTGAGTACCTTGAGTCGGACTTCCGAAAGCTCTTTAACGACGTTCTTTTTCCTCTGCAAGTATCGGAACTCTTCATCCAACTGGTAATGCGGTTCGTGAACTCATCTTAACAAGAGACAAAGAAACTGACGACAGCGACAAGATCGGTGCCAACATCAGGCATGTAATTGTTGAGCGTCGCGACAAGTCGAGAATAATGTGGTAATAAATCAGTTCGATTCTTCGGCACTTGACCTAAAAACTATACAACAATTGAGTGATCTGGTCGCAAGAGGGCAAGTCTACATACCCGAACAAGCCGCTTTCGGGCGGCTTTGGAGTTCAGGAATGCAAAATCGATTGCTGCCTGATCAATCAGGGCTCGATTTGTAGCATCCGGGAGGCGAACGAGGAGAGCGGTGAGGAGTTGTGATGGCCCTTGTGGGGCCAATTGGGGAGAGAGGGGGGGTGTTATGGCTCTCGGCGTCCCTGGTGTAGGAGTGTGCGGACTAGAAAAATACAATAAGCCAGCATTTCAAGTGAGTCATTGAGTTGTCTGACTCTTCCTCATCCAAAAGGTCCAGTGTCTCCTCATCAGGATTAGGCTGGTCTCGCACCCCTCCCTCGCCAAGATGTTCGAGCTCTTCTTCCAACTTTCTCACCTCCTCTTTCTCTCTCTCGATCCTTTCCTTCTCTTTCTCCACCTCTAGATCGCCACCGGAGTCTTTCCCGTCCATGTCATCTATTCCCAGAACTCCCCTTGGGACGAAATCTTTCAAGTCCTGAACGTCTTCGAAAAACCTGCGCTCTTCCTCATCTTCCCATTTCCCTCCGCTCCCCATGACCTCGTCGGTATCGTCTCCGGCCAAGGTATTTGAGCGGTTCGAGCCGATTAAGATGGAGTCAGACTTTTGAGAGTTAGTCGGGAGCGAGGGCAAAGGCAGATAAAGAAGTTCGGAAAGGCTGTGGAAGTCACATTCATACGGACGTCTTCATGCATACGGAGGCACTGACGATTGGCAGCTTGCGAGTAATTTTTCGTAACCTTTAGTCATCTTTTCGTACGCTTGTTGGCGATCCTCGAATATCTCTCCAGATCGGATGTATGCTTCATGATTTCGGTGGTCTTGCTCTTGAAGGCGCTAAGGTACCTTTAAGTAGTCATGCTATCGTAGAAGAAGTGTATGTTTACTGTATGCTCAATGACAAGCTTCTTGCAAACATTTTCGAAATAACCTTCACACATGCGCTTGAAACGATCGCGAATGTCTTGCTCCACCAGCTCGTCATCTTCTTGGGCTAGGGAGGGGAATAGACCTCCAGTGCTGGATTCAGTCGTTGCAGACGATAGTTTCCCAGGTTCGGAAAGGGTGGGGTTTTGTTTAGGCGCAGTGGGTGGCACTATCCCAAGGTATGGACGAGAGTATGCCTTGAGGAAGGTCGAAAGTAGTGGCAGCGAAGACAGAGTCGGGTCATTAGACAACTGCAAGAGATATGGCAAATCATTGAAAGATAGCACGATGAATTACTTGCCAGTTCCTTCAGCACTTTCATAATCCACTCTCCACCACTACGTCCATGACCATCCCGAATGATTCCAACTAGCGCCAGCTCCGAGCACACCCTTAGCACCGGGCGCTGACGTGTGACTCGAGAGACATCGTCCTTCTCGCGCTGCTCAGACGCAAGCGCTGCGAGAGCAAATCTTGAAGGAGCGGTCAACGCAGAGGACAATGAGGATACGATTGCGGGCGTAAAGGACGCAGGGAAACGGCGATGCAATAACGATATGATCTGTGTGGCTCCGTCGACCCGTTAATCAACAGAACAGACGGAGATGAACCTCAACTGCGCTCCATACGTCCTTTTCGGTCTTGCAGCGAGCGATGCCTTCTACGGCAGCGCCTACGATTTCATCGATATATTTCTCAAGAGACAGGGTGTCAATATCCTTGATAATTTGGTCGCGATTGTCCATTGTCATTGACTGGCGCATTCGTTTGATCAGGGCTGTATGCCGCTTGAGAGAAGAGTCCAGCTTTGACGATTCTAGAGATGTGTTTTTCAGTGCGCGACCAGGGGAGCTGCGAGGTGTACCTTGTGTGGTCGGTGTGCCATTAAGAGATTTGAGGGACTTGCGCCTAGCTAATTTCACTCGCTCCTCGTCTAATCGCGAGCTGGAGGATCCGTTGGATGGGTCCATGGTGTCGTGGGACGTGCCAGGGTGCACAGGTGGGTGTTGCGAGCAAAGTTGCCAACCTGGGCACTAATAGTGCACTGATTGATGTGTATTACATCTCAAAACCTCCACTCGATGAATGAAGATGACTATTTCGGCGACGACGACCCCGTTCTCGACGCCCAGGCGGTGGCATTCCTCGATTCAGCTGAGCAGGATTTCCTCTCCCAGGTTGCCCCTCCACCCCCGAAGCGCCAGAAAACAGACAAGGGCTGGAAACCAGTCACTGTTGCAGGTCGTGCCGCTGCTTTCAGTGAGCATGAGGATCTCCCCGAGATATCAGTCCACGGGGACGGGTCGTACGCTTTGCGCGGTCCAACAAAAGTGGCCGAACAAAACCGGATGGTCTTTCCACATGCGCCGCCCCGGAACACGGTCAACGCACCACAAGCCGCTGCAACTCCCCACCAACGCGTCGCCAGTGCTCCGATATCTTTGCGGCCCCCAATACAGACGTGTTCAGGCCCCTCGTCGCGTCCCCGGGACTCCTTCCCCCCGCCAACGCGCCCTCGCGCCCCCGAACCTCCTCAGCGGGCGGTCGCGCCTAATATCCCACTAGTGCAAAACGAAGTATCACGCAAACAAATAATAGAAGAGGTCTGCTCAATCCACAACTCCATGCTCGACGCGTCCTTCAATACATTTTAGCTTCAGAGGGAGAATCTAAAGATGCGAACGGAAGTAAAACTCGCCAAGGATGCAAAACTAGCCAAACAGGGTGAGGTGGCGATCCTTAGACAGGGTATTGAGAAGGTATTTTCCCACAATTCATCCTCTTCCGACTGCATGGGATCTCAAGAGCCAGAATAGGTGGCCCTGGACCATGCAACACAGATTGCAAAGCTTAAGCTCGAAAAGGAGGAATCCGACGCTCGGCACATAGCATTTCAGAAAGATCTAAAGGCTGAAATGGAACGTTTAAAGACACAATTCATCTTCAAGGTTAGGGTTCAACACTTGAACACTTGCTGTTCGTTAAAGTTTGGTTTTCCCCAGCAACACGAGATCGACAGCTCCGCGCGGAAACCGCCACTATCTTTGCGCTCAAAGAAAACTACGAGAGACTTTCCTTCGACTCCTGTAGCTGTGCCATCTCAAATCCGTGGTTGGAACCAGAATACTAACGGCACAGGATTCCCGGATCAGTCCCCCGTGCGCTCACGCGTTGCGCAAGGGAGTCCCCCAGGGCCTCGAAAGACCCCAGAAAAGCCAAAGCCATCGGCCAAACTTTTGGGATTCCAGAATTCTTTCACGGATGCCACACCTGTTCGAGCTATCCAGTCTCGCGCCATCACAGAGGCGCCAAATCTTCCTCCAGCACGTTTTCGCCATACCTCTCCTCCTTCTAGTCCTATCCCATCCCATCAACAGCCTAACGACATCAGGATGGCCGAGTCTGAGGAACTGACGCCCGAAACTGACAGATCAAGCGACGAAGTTGGTTTCGGCCACATTGAACTTTTCAACTGGAAAGCCGAGGTATTTCTCTCGTGCAGTTTTGTTCGCCTTGCTGATTTGACCAGTTGACCCGCATCATCCTTACACATACTTTTTCTCGAAACACATCCCCAACGTTCAAAATATTGATAGGGCTGACTCTTCCTTCGGAATTTGCCGAACGGTACTCCCACGTGGTCACCCGGATACTTGAGGTCGTTGCAAGCACATCCCAGCATAAGGACTACGAAACCTCACTCTTGCGCGTATGCCAGTATCTGACAGCCATGCTCGAAATCCTCAACGGCACAAATCTAGTCAGTCGATACCCGTCTTGTGCGCCTGCCTGTTGTTAATGGATCGCAGACGTCCGCACTGGCGGCCCTTCTCGACCTGTTATCTTGTCTATGCGGCTCCCTGCCCACGTTCACGGCCTCTTTGCTAGCCGAAAAAGCTGATATAGTTGATATCGTTGGGATCTTATGCACCATTATCCGCAGTCACCTCGAACCGGCTAAGCAAAGTGATCCTACCCTTGGAAATGAGACGGTCGGTCTATTGGAAGGGCTATGTTGGAACGTCAAGGATGATTTAATTGGCCGGTGGGTTCTTTACACGTTAATTTGTGCCTCCGATTGAGCATAAATATAGACTGGCAAAAATCTGCAACGATACCGAGCTCTTGATGATATTGCTGGATAATTCCCAGCCGCCTTGGCTGCTCGTGCGCAGTACTCGCCTGCTCGTTTTCTTGGCTACCCGTAAGTCCTACGAGTCTACAATTGCTCGTGCTGACGACTAAAGATCCAAAATTATCGCGCGTTCTGCTACTAAATTCCGAACTAGTACCTACCTCGGAAGGAGGAAAGATGAAAGAAACTCCAAGACTCCTTCATATTGAGCGCCTTTGCTTCTATCTAATAGACTCATCTCGAAAAGATTGCGAGGCTAGTCTGCTGAAAACCCTCGGCCCACAAAAAATGACGCTTACTAATCAACAGGCGATTGAAATGAAAAGCCAGATCCTGACATTCTTCGCAATCCTCTCAGTTGCACATCCAGAGGCCCATGCAACGCTGGTGGGGTGTCAAGCACTGGTCCCTTCTCTAGTGGCTTTTGTAACACAGATAACGACACTTTTGTGGGACGGCGACGAGGTGACTTCGGAGGTACTCGGGAGGTAGGCAGCAATGTGAAGGGCTTCATTTTGAACTAATCCGGCTAGGTCGATACAGACCCTCAATCAAACCCTCTTTCTCCTCCACTATCTCGTTTTCGGCTTGGAGCCAAATTTTAACCTCAGACAGCGACTCCATTACGCACCGTCTCGCACATTCAATGGTATCACCCACATGTTCATAGTAACATTTGGAAGGCTCAGTTGCGCGGATCCTCCTGAATGGATCGATTCTGCGCAAAAACTAGAGCTCGAGGCCATTGCAGGTACTCGTTTACTACTGATTGGATCAAGGGATGATGTTAACCAATCAACAGAGCTGGCCCAAGATCTTTTAGACTTGGTTGTTGACGGTCCAGAGGGAGACGGGATTTGGGCAGCGTATACTCTCGAAACAGGAAACCACAGCGAAACTGATGAAGAAGACATGGAAGCAAATCTTCTAGGAACGTATTGAACGTGTTCAGGTATATACGGTTGGCTGTCTGATCGTACATCAACATTAACTGTAGTTGATACCCCAGGTCCTAGGGCCCTATGCAACACCGTTCTTGGACGCATTTTCCGTCTGGTCCGCCGACGATCAGTTGGATACATCGCTTGTCGCTAAGGCCCACGCACCTGACGGCAGAAGCTTTTCACCCACTGTAACCTTCGTTTTCCGCTCTTCGACGGGCGCGGTGCATCCGTCGAGAGTCGCTTCAAAGCTAGCTCACACATCTCCGCACGATATTTGCCACTCAAACGGCTGCGTGTCCGCGTCTTCCAAGACGTTGGGAGGATATCTTTACCTGGAGACGATACCTACTCACCAGACTAATATCATCAGCGCCAACGCCAGCGGAATCTTCGTTATTTAGCGGGACCGTCATGTTCACATGCTCCAGACCATACTCCTCCAGCCACAGCTGCCACAAACAATCGTCCCAGTCTGATGTGCGGGAGCCGAGGAAGGCCCTTTCAGTACACCATAGCTCGTAGTTTCGAGGGAGGATGACGGGTGTCAGAGCTGGGATGGAGAATGCCGATGTAACCGTACTGGTAACTAGCAGAGGCTTGCGAATTGGACGATGGATTTGGGAGACTAAACCGCTGTAAAGCTGTGCCGGGACGAGGTTCGTCGTGTGAGCGGCGAATAACATGACAGTGGGAGAGGTTGCGAAGAGCCGTGCCAGATTCAAGTACTCCGAGGGAGAATGTTCATTATTCATTATGTGGACCAGATGTAAGGAGAGCCCGGTCAAGGATGGGTGACCTTGTAGAGTCTTGAGTCGTTGCAAGAGGTGCTGGTGTGTTGCGGAGCGCGGCGGAGCTTTGGTGACCATGACAAGAGACGTTGGACCTGTTGCTATGAGCAGGTGCCTGTCAGCAGGGCATCGATATGCTTACCAGACCACCGAGCGACCCAAGAGACCATAGAATCCAGGCTATTTTCGTCATCGGTAGTCCAGAGGCAAGCTGTGATACCGGCATCTGCGCGAGGTGAAGCAAGCAGGAGGTAAGGATCGAATGCTCGTGAACCACTAAGATGAGCGGAGAGCCTCGAAAGTCGCTGTTCTGAAGACACGT
>CVRE01177678.1:1288-14701 GCA_001179765.1 Crepidotus sp. BD-2015
CGTCGTCGTTGTTCTCGCAGTGTCGACACTCGGGAGCCCCAGAGGTCCTCTTTGCGAATTGACGTGTCATGTCCCTCAGTCGCATTCTCAACGACGAGCCCTCGCCGGCCCTGTCATCCTATGCCGCACCCCGCGCCATCCATCTCGATTCTTCCGCGTCTTCAAGCAGAGTCTCACCCCCCATGTTTCACCCACAGCTTCACCACCCGCAAGAGCCCCCGCAGCCGCCCCAGCAGTACAGCCAGAAGCCATTTCAGCCCCCTGCTACCTACCCGTATGCGTCCGATTGGCCTCAGAATGACATCCGTGCGCCAGACGCGGACAAACGCCGCAGAGACGACGATGTCGCGCCTCCGCAGCCGCGCCGAGTTAGTCCAATCCCAAATTCCCACTTTCGGCCTGTGCTGATAAGGTGCCCAGTTTCCGTCGTACAAATCCTCTTCAAGCGAGGCACCTCCCTCTGCCGAACCCAAACGGGTATCCCACCATTACAGGAGCATAAACGAAGAGACCCAGCGACAACTAACGTCCTCTGATCTCGAAGACTGTGAGGATGTGTGGATCGAGGAGCTGAGTGAGTACATATTGGAAACGCAGAAGCGGCAGAACGAAGTGGAGAAATGGTTTGAAGCGAGTGTCCTGGTGAGCAAACCTGTCCGTGTGTCTCCTCTGCGTGAATTAACGCGGCCGCACGCCCAGGAACGTAATTCGACCGTCGCGCAGTCCATGTCTCACCACTACGCGGCCAGGCTGGCCAGCATGCCGCCCATTCACGTCGAGGCCGACTCTCGCGCTGTCTCCCCCGAAAGCGATTACGACTACGGCATGGACAATGGTGCCTATGAGCCTCCGGAACCGTTTCGTCGGTTTGGTGACGGCCTACACGAGTTTGAGGGCTACACTTCCTCCGTCCGAGACCTTCCTCCCGCACCGCCTGCAGCGTATCCCGCTCTGCGGAACAAAGGGAAGGGCAAAGAGTTGCCACCAAAACGCGGAGCCTCTGGGGTACTTTCTGATGCCAGTAGCGACGTGGAACCCCCCGCCGCCAAGAGAGGACGACCCGCGAAGAAACGCAAGGTTGACGCGACTCCGATCGACGAGCCGCCTCCGATGGATATGGAGGGCGCAGAGGATCCCGAGTGGATATCAACACCTCCGTTGTTTATACCTCCTCAAAAGCCACAAGCGGGGGCACGACCGATTATCGCTTCCAATGGTCTAGCAGCCCCCAAGCCTCCGCGAAAGAAACCGGGGCCCAAGAAGAAGGCTTTCGGTTCCGAAATAGAACTCGAGTTGGCGTCGCAGGCTCCTTCAATAGCAAGCGACGTCACGCCTGCGCTGTCTCGACCCCCATCCCCTACTCTCACGTCTACCTTCTACTTCGAATTGGATGAACTAATACCCCCACTTAAAAAGGCAAAAAAGGTCGATGACGGTGTTATGATCAAGCGTCTAAAGACCCTCGAGGAATCTCAACGGAAAGTGTGGACCAATATCGCGAGAAGAGAGGTTGCCAAGGCGCGTTTCCCATCCCTTCCAATGTCCTGTTTGCTGACACTCATGCGTAGGTGTACAAGTACCATGTTCTGGGCTTCCATGCAAAGATAAATCAAGCTGAGCGTCTCGCCAAAATCGTGTCTGTGCAAGCCCGCCGACCTTTCTCCAAAACGAACAAGACTGCCAAAGACACGCAAACCAAGGGCAAACGCTTGATGCGGGAAATGCAAGTCTTCTGGAAGAAGAACGAGCGGGAGGAGAGAGATGTGCGCAAGCGCGAGCACAAGGAGGCCATGGATCGTCTGAAGCTGGAAGAGGAGAAGCGAGAGGCGGCTCGACAGGCGCGTAAACTCGAGTTCCTGATCAGTCAAACAGAGCTCTACAGTCATTTCGTCGGAAGTAAACTCAAAAGTGAGCGCCACATTACTTCAGGCGTCTTGAGTCGCTGACACTTGTTCAAGCCGCCGAAATGGAGGGAGATGGAGACTCCCCCGCCGCTCCAGCCGGTGCAGATGTAGGGGATCTCGATCCGACTGCGCTGAAGGACATCAATTTCGACGAGGGTCCGTCTTCTCTCATTGGAGAAATATCGCTGACGATGCTCTAGACGATCAAACCAACCTGCACATGCATGCCCGCCATAATGCTCAGGAGGCCATCTCTCTAGCTAAGCAACGCGCCCAGCAGTTTGATGCACAAGCGGCCTTGGAGCGCAAGACTAACGAGGCGCTCAAGCTTGCCAAGGCACAAGCACACATCCACGACACCAAGGACGAAACAATGGAGTCTGCAACGGACACTCCTCTTGTTGACCGTGAGTCACAGTCCCAATTGTCTCTGTTCCCGACTAAAGGGCCGCATCAGTCGACTCGGACGAGCTGAACTTCCAAAATCCCACGTCACTGAGTGGTCCATTGACAATTGGTCAGCCCAAGATGTTGATGGCGCAGCTCAAGGAGTACCAGTTGAAGGGATTAAATTGGTTGGCGACTCTCTACGAACAGGGGATTAATGGAATCCTTGCGGACGAGATGGGCTTGGGCAAGGTGAGCATCTGATCGACGTACGACGGCTACCTACTGCGCTAACCATGCCTTTCAGACCGTTCAGTCTATATCCTTGCTGTCCTACCTTGCCGAGACGCACGACATATGGGGTCCTTTCCTTGTGGTTGCACCGGCCTCGACGCTGCATAACTGGCAGCAAGAGATCACCCGGTTTGTTCCTGGTCTCAAGGCGTTACCTTATTGGGGAAACGTCAAGGATCGTGCGACGCTGCGCAAGTTCTGGAGCAAGAAGGAGATTACTTACAACAAGGACGCCCCGTTCCACATTCTCATCACCAGTTATCAGCTAGTTCGTTTGATTTGCCAAGTTTTCCTTCATTTGGCTAATTATGTTCGTAGGTCACTCAAGATCAGCAGTACTTTCAACGGGTCAACTGGCAATACATGATCCTAGACGAGGCGCAAAACATCAAAAACTCGTCTAGCGTGCGGTGGAAGACTCTTCTTGGATTCCACTGCCGTAATCGACTCCTTCTGACGGGCACTCCTATTCAAAATTCCATGCAAGGTTTGTGCTCTCAAGTTGCTGTTTGTGCAGCCCCTAAAGGCGAACAGAATTATGGGCTCTTTTGCATTTCATCATGCCCAGTTTGTTCGACTCGCACGACGAGTTCAATGAATGGTTCTCCAAGGACATCGAGAATGCTGCGGAAAACAAGGGTAGCAAGCTCAACGAGCACCAGCTGCGTCGGTTGCACATGATCCTTAAACCGTTCATGTTGAGAAGGGTGAAGCGGCACGTGCAGAATGAGCTGAGCGAGAAGGTTACCCATTCCCGATATTTTCCAAGCTTTCCACTCAATCTTTCCTGCAGATCGAGAAGGACATATACGTAGACTTGAGCGCACGACAGCGGTCGCTCTACAAGGCGCTGCTTGCCAACGTCTCCGTCGCAGACTTGTTGGAGAAAGCCGCTAATATCGGGGACGTGGATTCAGCTCGTTCTTTGATGAACTTGGTTATGCAGTTCCGAAAGGTTTGCCCTCTTTTCTTTGTGCGTGAGGCGAAATTGAGGCGAAATTTATGTCCTCTCAGGTCTGCAATCACCCGGAACTTTTTGAACGAGCAGACGTCGTCGCCCCATTTTCCTTCGCCCGGTTCGGCCGGACAGGGTCTCTCATGCGTGAGGGGGACTTTGTCCCGGTGTCATACTCGACACGGAATCCGATCGAGCTTGTGATTCCAGAATTGCTGTATCAAGATGGGGGCATTCTGAGCGTACCGACCGAAAACTCCACTTCAGTATCGCAGAGTGGTTGCTTGAACAAGCTCATGAACATTTGGTCGACCGATTGGATCCATAGCTCACTCTACGATCAAGGTACGACTGCTATTTTTTGGTCAGAGAGAAACTGAGTTGGGCCGTTAGAATCCTCTTCGTTCTCCTTTTTACGATTACTGGGTTCCTCGGCACAGGAAGCTCACGCTCTCCACCTGTCTCCTTTAATCAGCCGGCGACTGTCGGCGGTCCGCGAGGAAGCGAGCGCCGATGAAGGGGCTCCATATCACTCGTAAGGATGCAATCGCTGTGTATGCACACGCGCTGATCCCTCGCGACCAGGGATCCCATGTTCGCGGCGTATTCTTCTAGGAGCCCTCTTCAGATACCTGGACCATCAGTTCAATTACGATGTCTGGATGTTGCAGCAGGTTTACCGGACGTCCGGTCCATAACCAAAGCCGCTTGGACGGAATCTTGCCTGTCACGCCCCGAGTTGAAGTGGTTTGTGCCTCCCGCTGTTGCTCCTGTCATTGCGCTGCACTGCAGTGATCGGACTTTCCTCGAGTCTCAAGTTCAACTACTCGATGGACCCCTGGAGACGCTCGCGCTGTACGGTCTGTCTCCAGAGCTCAGGGAATCGGAAGAAGCTTGTGAGAGATATCGCACTCTCATGTCTGGTCTCTCTCCGGTCGGCCTCATCGGAACGTCTGCGCCTGATCAACTGCCTTCGTCAACGATGCAGGTCCCAGAGGCAAAGCGACTCATTTACGATTCAGCCAAGCTCGCGCGCCTCGATACCTTACTTCAGGAGCTCAAGGCGGGCGATCATCGGGTTCTCGTCTACTTCCAAATGACTCGCATGATGGATCTCATGGAAGAGTACTTGATCTATCGGCAATACAAGTATCTTCGCCTCGATGGGTCATCAAAGTTAGAAGATCGTCGTGACATGGTGATAGACTGGCAGACAAGGTCAGTTCTTAGTTGCCTTTTCTCCTATGCGACCTTATTCAATGAAACGATCGCAGGCCGGATATCTTCGTCTTCCTACTCAGTACACGAGCAGGTGGACTAGGGATCAATCTGACAGCCGCGGACACTGTGGTGTTCTACGACCATGACTGGAACCCTTCCAACGATGCCCAAGCGATGGACCGCGCGCACAGACTGGGACAGACCCGGCAGGTCACCGTATATCGCCTCATAACCAGAGGTACCATCGACGAACGCATAGTTCAAATGGCGCGCGTGAAGAAAGATGTATGTCTGTTCCTTTCCTTTGCGGGCGGTATGCTGAGACGCTTTGCAGGTGCAAGACATCGTTGTAGGCACCAAAAACTTCACCGAAGTGGCCAAACCCAGCGAGATCATGCAGCTGCTCTTGAACGACGAGCAGCTGGCGACGTTGGACACCGCAGCAGCTCAAGGGCCAGCGGTAACACCTTTAGGCGATGCACCTGCGCGGGATCTGTGGAACGAGGAAGATGACAATGACTCCTTCTTCGGCCATTCAGGCCCGACGGCCGCTCAGGCGCAAGCTGCTGATCCCGTTGAGGATGAAAACGGCGGTCCAGCTCCGACCGCTACCCGCGGGAAGAAGCGCAAGAACGCTACTGGAGCCCCTCGCGGACGCAAACCAGGCAGAAAGAAAGCTGGGACCGAAGAGTCGGCTCCTCTGTAACATTAGGCCACCCGTTCTTGGTTTTTCACTTTATCTGCCTCGTAAATACAATATTCCTCCTGCAGCTGTAGACATGCATTATTGAGATATGTAATAGTAGTCCTGTAACTCTAGTCGCTGTTGTGGACGTTGTGGTTCTTGAAACTGATGCGTGACATGGTGATCAACTTTCCTTATGCCTTTGCACTCCCATGAGAATCTTACAGACTATCTCCAGACTCTTCATACGACCAGCATATAGTGCCTGTTCTTGGAACTACGCGCAGAGAACGAGCAGAGGATCGACCGCGGACGCGATATTTTACGACACCTCTTAATCACCCCATTCCGCGGGCACAACTAATCTAGGAGGAGCTTTCGGCGGTGTCCAGGGCATTTGGGTTGGCCTATGGCCAAGAAGAAGAAGACCCAGCTGAAGCCTGTGGCTCGGGGGTTCGCCACAACTTCGGTGCCGAAGAAGGTCGTCGTCGAAGAGGCAGTGGAGGTCGACACTCATGCTGTTAGTACCAAGGATACAGTGGAGGATGGACCGAAGGTGGATGGCCTCGTAACGCAGGCCGCAAACGACGAATTCGACCCGGAAAAGGTCGAGGAGCAGTCGCTTCAAAATCTAGTTGACAAGCAAGACAAGATCGAGAAAGAAATTTTGAGGTCCGCCTTGCATATTTTACGCCGCCTTGTGTCAATACTTACATGGCCTCAGATCTGTCAAGGTACTGCAATTCTCATGAATCTCTTTTGTGTCTCAATGTGTTGCAGGCGATTGAGATGGAGAGGCGCTATTCCAAGACTCTTCCTCGACTCGACCTGGACTCTTCATTCACAGACCGCATCCTCAGTTTGGCTCTGGAATCTGATATTGGAGAGGGTACGATTGCCTCAACATTCTAGACACGTTTTTGAATGCAACTCAAAGGGAAAAAACCTTTGGAGGAGTCCGAGGACAAGGCAATTGGCAAACTCGGGATCACCTATGGCGTCCTTCGCCGCATCGGATTCACAGAAGAGCGAGTGGAAGAGTGTCTTCGGGCCATCAGAGGGGTGGACCTGGATGAAGCGTACGATTGGGTAAGTCTTCTCTTTCTAATCAAGCCTGCCATTTCATCCCCCAATCCCAGCTCTACCTCCATTGCACCGAGCACGAGCTCGAAGACAAAAGTGAGCGCCTCTACCAATTTCCATAAAAGCGATTGTGTTACTGATGGAAACTCCAGACGTGTCTGAACCAAACGAACCTCGTACTCCTAGAACTCCTCGGGGCCCCGCTACGCGAATGCCGCAGACTCCCCGAACCCCTTCCCAGTTTTTGGCGCACCCAGCACCCTTGCCAGTCGTCCACACTCCTGCAGTGGCTGCCCCCTCGCGCCTTGATGTCAATGCGCCCACATTCGTGCCTTCGCGCAGCTTGACACCGATGTCACTTGTACCAAGCGAAAGTGACCCTGAATCGGATCATGCAGTCATGAAAACACGCATTCTCAGTCAAATCGATCGCGACTCAAACTCGTCCGACTCGGGCAACGACTCACTGGACGCAGACGATACCAACCTTGAATATGTCCATCTCAGGTTGAAGATTGCCGATCTGACGACAAACAGATCCCCCGGAGATAAAACGGATTCGTCCCAGCTCCAGGATCTGCACGCCCGGCTCGCGAAGGTGAAAAACGACTATTTCTTCAACGAGGCGGATGCCGAAGCACGATATCGCGCTGAGCGTGAAAAACTCGAGGCAATTGCTCTTCAGGCGAGGCTTCGAGGACTTCCGACTGCATCGAATGTCGCAGTTCAAACTAAATTCGTCAGAAAGCGGCCTCCACAACTACGACCACAGGCCCATGCGCCACCTGTTGCCATGGTGGATATCTTCGACGAGGATATTGGGGACTCTCTAGGCGGATTGCTCGAATCTCTTGAAGCTATGCCGGCTACCGAGACAACGGGCGCAGGGACTGTCATTACTGTGCGTG
Organism: Crepidotus sp. BD-2015; assembly: GCA_001179765.1. Classification (NCBI taxonomy): domain Eukaryota; kingdom Fungi; phylum Basidiomycota; class Agaricomycetes; order Agaricales; family Crepidotaceae; genus Crepidotus; species Crepidotus sp. BD-2015. The sequence goes on from CVRE01177678.1 coordinate 8,726, forward strand.
ACATGGCGCTGCCAAAGCATTGGTCTGGCCGTACTCCGAAGACACTCCTGGCCGAAACGGTGTCAAAGGCAGATAGATATGCCGCGATTAGCTACTCCTTCCTATCTGGCGGTAGTCGCGCCCAACGAGCTGCCGTAAGTATTCGCTGGGACGGCAAAAAGATGGATGAATGGTCAATGGAGGATGTTGCGTGCCACACTGAAGCCCAAGCAGAGCAGTACATTGCTACAATCGCTTTGCACGAGTTGACCTTTCCCTCGACTGATGGATTCACCGTGTCGGCGCCTTCTGGAGGCCAGACCTTTTTCAGATTACTCCCTGCAGTTTTCAGGGATCTTTGGGACGAATTAGAGACCATTAGGAAAACTAAGACGGACGCCCTCAATAGAGGAGTGTGGGCAAAGTTGCGTTCCATAATCGAGCCCAAGCTGGAATCAGATTTCAAGGTTTATTCCGCAGTTCCATTTCGCTTCCGTGCTCACGAACCATCAGCTCAACGGCAAAGGCACGAAGCCATCTTTTTTGGAAGTCAAACCTAGCTCAGCACCTCGAGCACCAGCTCCGGTTACCGACCTCGCTTCGGAACAAATCGCCGCCGGATTCAGAGCCCGTCAAGCTAGCCCAGCTTACCAGGAGATGCTTGTATGTAGTTGGTCTAGCGAACTGAGTGCTGTTCTTGATACAGAACTCGTTTTACAGGCTCACCGCAATCTTCTGCCCATTGCACAATATCGCGACGAAATAATCGAGACCTTGAACAACTCACAGGTCCTAGTTCTGAGCGGCGAAACTGGATGGTATGGCCACGGCTCTCCGATCACCTCCTCATGCCTGAAGTTTCCTTCAGCGGAAAATCAACACAGGTGCCTGCGTTCATTCTTGAAGATCAGCTCTCCCGAGGGAAAGCTTGCAAGATCTATTGTACAGAGCCTCGTCGAATTTCGGCCATTTCTCTAGCGCAGCGTGTATCAAGAGAGCTTGGGGATGCCCCAGGTGCAGTAGGGACGCTTGCATCCCTCGTTGGATACTCGATACGCTTGGAATCCAACACTTCCAGAAACACAAGGCTCGCATTTGTCACGAATGGCATTGCTCTACGCATGCTGGAAGGTGGAAGCGGTCAAGGGGGTCACGGCACTGCTTTCGATGAGATAACTGTAAGCCCTCTACTTCTTCACTTGAATACACTGCTAATACACTGCTAATTGCCTGTAGCACATCATCATTGACGAAGTGGGTGCTGACATAACCTTCCGTCCTTGTGCGCTCAGTTTGATCTTAGGTTCATGAACGTACGATCGAGTCGGATTTCTTGTTGATCGTTCTCCAGTCGCTCCTGCAACAACGGTCTGAACTTAAGTGAGTCACCGCGCCCACATATGTCATTGCTCACCGGCTATCAACAGGGTCATTTTGATGTCCGCTACGGTTGATGCCGAAAAGATCTCCGAATTTTTCGGGAATTGTCCCACGCTCCATGTCCCAGGACGCACTTTCCCGGTCGATGTGCACTACCTCGAAGATGCCATAGAATTTACTCAGTGGGAAATCACCGAGGCATCACCATACGCACGGCGTCGTATGTACCCTTCGTTTGTATTTCCCATCATCTAACCAGAGGCTGAACTTAGTTCATGACAAATTTTACCGAGGGAAGAATCGCCCCGACTGGTCAGAGGACATCACCCCTGGAGACGACGACGACGAAGATCCTGTGCACGAAAATGTGAAGCTGGAGAAGCGTTACTCAGCTAAGACGACCGCCACGATCAATCTCTTCGATGAACGTCTGGTCCCGTACGATCTCATTGTGAGCCTGCTGGTACGGATATGCTTTGAAGACACGGAATACAGTCTTTATTCCTCGGCAATCCTCATCTTTATGCCTGGCATGGGTGAAATTCGACGACTGAATGACATGCTGTCGGAGCACCCATCCTTTGGGGACCACAACTTCAGAATATATCCTTTACATTCAACTCTTACAAGTGAAAATCAAGGGGCCGTATTTGACATCCCCCCTCCGAATATACGTAAAATCGTCATCGGTACGGGTCGCTTTATCTCGGTGTTTCAGACGCCTTATTTACGGCTCTTCAGCTACGAATATTGCTGAAACGGGGATTACAATCCCGGACATCACTTGCGTCATCGATTCAGGCAAGCACCGAGAGATGAGGTAACGCATTATCCCGTTCTGCCTACCTGTCCCTAACTTGTCTGCAAGATTCGATGAAAAGCGCCAGATCAGCCGTCTGGTCGAAACATTTGTTGCAAAAAGCAACGCTGCTCAGAGACGTGGTCGAGCAGGTCGAGTACAACGTGGCCTTTGTTTTCATCTTTTCACCAAAGTGCGGCACGATACTCAAGTGCGCATGTTGTTTCGACCGATATTTGAACTTGAGTTAACTTCTTGCTCTCGCCCAGCTGGCTGAGCATCCGCTTCCTGAAATGCTGCGCTTGAGCCTGTCCGATCTGGCTCTCCGCATTAAAATCATGAAAGTAAAGTTGGGTACCTCCATTGAAGACGTTCTGTCTAGGGCTTTGGACCCTCCAGTGTCTATCAATGTTCAACGTGCGATAGCCATGCTGGTAGAAGTGCGTATCGTTCCAAAACGTCTAGCTGGAGCTCATCTTGATTTAGGTCGGTGCTTTAACACTTTCGGAAGACATCACTCCAATGGGCCGCTTATTAAGCAAACTCCCCACCGACGTCCACCTTGGGTCCGTCATGACTCCAGCCCACTCGCTATTGTTCTTACATCCGGACCAGGAAGTTTCTGTTGATCGCGACCCTCTTCCGTTGTTTGGACCCGGCTTTAACCATTGCGGCAGCCCTCAATTCCAAATCTCCCTTTGTGTCACCCTTTGGATTCGAACAGGAAGCGGACCGTGCGAAGATAGCTTTTAGAACTGGTAAGCCTTGAACTGCTTCACTGATGAGACCAAGTCTAACGAGAACACAGAGAACTCGGATTTTTTGACCATCCACAACGCCTTTTCCAGTTGGCGACGAGCTTCTGCTAACCCAGCTTTCGTCCGCAAGTTTTGTCGAATCAATTATCTCAGCCAGCAGGTTCGCTTGAAATTCCCTCATGTAACCCGAGGTAATCTTTCTCCAGAATCTACAGCAAATTGAGGAACTCCGTCAACAATTCCTTGGTTATTTGATCGATTCAGCATTCATACAAGTTGACAAGGGCTTCATTCGTGACCTTACTAGGTAAAGCGACCCACCCCTGCTTATGTTTACCCTTTTCCCTGAATGATACGTTGTGCAGGGCGCGATATGGGCGGAACCGAACGCGGTTTGTCATGGTACCTCCGGAGCTGGACCTAGTTCCCAGCAACCTGAACCTTCTCAATGCAGCCTTGACTGCAGGGTTATATCCCAAAATCCTCTCCATTGATCCCAGCAATGGCCAAATGCGGACAATCTCAAACAACCAGCACGCATCTTTCCACCCTTCCTCCGTCAACTTCGGCCGGAAACCCGCTGAATTTGGAGTCAATCACCTGGCGTACTTCACGCTAATGTGCATCTCATGTGATCCCCAACTATCCATGTCATGCTGATGCGTCGCATAGGCACTCTAAAAAATTGTACGCCTGGGAAACAGGTCCCGTTGATGACCTGGCCATGATGCTACTTTGTGGTGATGCCGACTTCAAGGTGCTCATATTCGCTCAGTAATGTGTTCCTCCTACTAAACGACGTGGCTCAGCTTGTGTGCAACGCGGTGTTCATTGACCGCAAAATCAAGTATCAGGTGTCGCCCAAGTGCAATATAGCCCTCAAGTTTTTGAGAACGCACCTTGCGTCCATTTTGGCTCACCAGTTCCGCAGCAAGGTAAGGAATGCTCTCGATCTGGATGCCAAACTGAGCATGTTACATGCAGCCTTTGATTGAGTCGCAAGTCCTTTGGAGCGATATTGCCTCCTCAGTCTTGGGCAAAGAAAAGCTGTTGATAGAATAGATTATTTCTTGTATAATTTTTGGTAACCCTACCCTCTCCCTCATCCTATCTGGGCGGCGTTGCCAAACACGGGCACAAATTGATGGGTTCGATCGGGCCTCAAAAAAGTTTAAGTACTCGACCATGGCGCCAACTCTAACCCGCGAGCAGGTCTCTTCTGCTCAGCTGGACGGCGACTATGCAATCAAGTCAGAGTCGACTGTCCCAAAACTAGAGACCTCTGAATGGCCTCTCCTCCTCAAAAATTACGACAAGCTTCTTGTCCGGTCTAGTCATTTTACGCCCATTCCTTCCGGCTGCAGCCCTCTCAAGCGGGATATCACCTCCTACATCAAGTGTGTGGCAGTTCTTCTCATATCTTCATCTTTTAATAGTCTTTTCAGGTCGGGCGTTATTAATTTGGACAAACCTTCAAATCCTTCGTCGCACGAAGTCGTTGCATGGCTCAGACGGATATTGCGGGTCGAAAAAACCGGCCACAGTGGTACCCTTGACCCCAAAGTCACCGGATGCCTTATTGTATGCATCGACCGTGCAACACGACTGGTGAAATCACAGCAGGGAGCAGGCAAGTAGTGCCCCAGTACACGAAAACTTGAAACCTAATTTTTGCAACAGGTAAAGAGTACGTGTGCGTATTGCGGCTGCATGCTGCTCTTCCGAATCCCGCTGCCCTCCCACGCGCTCTGCAGACGCTCACTGGCGCCCTTTTCCAACGCCCCCCTCTTATTTCAGCCGTAAAGCGTCAACTCCGCATACGGACGATTCATGAATCAAAGCTATTCGAGTTCGACGAAAAACGCAATCTGGCGGTCTTCTGGGTATCTTGCGAGGCGGGTACATATATCCGAACTCTCTGCGTACACTTGGGCCTCGTACTGGGTGTCGGGGGACACATGCAGGAGCTGCGACGCGTCCGAAGTGGCGCCATGTCCGAGAACGACGATATGGTCACGATGCACGATGTCATGGACGCGCAATGGGTGTACGACAACACTCGTGATGGTGCGCTTGAAAATTCCCCTCGACAAAAGCAAAAACAACACTAACTCGTATTGAAGAATCATATCTGCGCCGTGTTATCCGCCCTTTGGAATGTCTCATGGTCGGGTATAAGCGCATTGTCGTGAAGGACAGTGCGGTCAACGCCGTTTGCTACGGCGCAAAGCTCATGATCCCTGGACTTTTGCGTTATGAAGCCGACATTTCTGTGCATGAGGAAGTGGTCTTGATGACTACCAAAGGTTTGCACCGGATAGCATTACATTAGAATTTTGGTGGCTTACCTTGTGCTCCACAGGCGAAGCCATCGCACTCGCCATTGCTCAGATGTCCACAGTCGAGCTTGCGACCTGTGATCACGGCGTTGTGGCAAAAGTTAAGCGGTGCATCATGGAGCGCGACACCTACCCTCGTCGATGGGGGCTCGGCCCCATGGCCCTTCAAAAAAAGAAGATGGTTAAAGATGGCAAGCTCGGCAAGCACGGGGAGAAGCTCGACGGTGTTACCCCCGCAGAATGGAGTCGCGACTACGTCGACTACAACCGTGACGAGGTGAGCCTGGTGGCCATCCCAGTTCATGCCGTGCACTGACAATGTTCGTGCAGCAACCGGCCGCGGGGCCCTCTGCGGTTGCCGCGCCGCCGCCTGTGGCACACGTGGAAGCTGCCCTCGAGGGTAGCCCTGCGAAGAAGGAAGAAAAGGAGAAAAAACGGAAGCGTAAATCGGAGGTCCCCGACCCAGATACCTCCATGGTGGTCGACGGCGGCGACGAAGACGCTGAGAAAGCAGAGCGGAAACGGAGGAAAAAGGAGAAACAGGCCGCCAAAGAGGCTGCGGAGGCCGCAGTGGAAGTAGCAGTTGAGGACGACGACGAGGCGAAGAGGGAGAAGAGGCGGCTGAAAAAGGAGAAAAAGGCCAGGGAGTCGATGGGAGGAGAGTAACTACAAAGCTCCTACAGGCTGTGTGGATCGACTATGGTCTTCCCAAGGACCCATT
>CVRE01177682.1:0-13234 GCA_001179765.1 Crepidotus sp. BD-2015
CTGCAATGATCGGGAGGCGGTTGAAGGGGGGAGAAGAAAGAGAAAAAGAGGTCCAAATCCAAGTCCAACGCTCCCTGCCAGGAACGTTGACATCGAGGTATTCGAGGGTGCAACCAGTCGAGTTGACGGCGTAAAGTAGCCGCGATGAGTGATAGCATCATTGATGCACAGTAAGGCTGTACAAACCCTTTCCGTTCCTGACCTCCACCTCCAGTATCTGACTCGCTCAATTACCTCGCGCCATGTCCATTCCACAGGCCACGCAGTATCCTCCTACCACAGTCTTCGATGAATTCACCGCCGATTACGACAAGCAGCTCGACTTTGTGTCGTTTCAAAACCCCTCAGACATCCTTGCACCCCATCCCGATCTCTTTGAGCTCGAGCTAGACACCAGTCTTGCAGGATTCGATGACAACGACCTGCAGCTCTTGACAATCGACTCCCACGATGCATACACCCTCTTTAGGTCCGACACGCCCACTCGTGGCCCCCGTTCTAACATAACTGCCTCGTCCGAGTCTGCCTATGACTCCTTGTCATCATACTCCGAGTCTTTCTACAACTACCCTCATTCACCTCAGCCTCCCTCCAACTACTCCTTCCCGCTCGACCTCGAAATGAATTTCCAGAGGATTCGGGTGGACGCAGCATCAGAATACGCAGCAGCTCAGACCAGCGCTGATGCCGCAGTAGACCGCATGTCCTTTGGTGCAAACCCCGCGCCTGACACGACCCGCAGCACCAAACCATATACAAAAGCGTACGATTCGCGTACTACCTTTTCAGACTACGGGCCCTCTACCAGACGCACCTCCATTCCTGTTGACTTGTACAGTCAAATCAATTTCAACGCCACGTCCATCGCCGGTCCCACCGTTTCCCCCTCTCACATAACCACCCAACTCCCTACCATCCCAGCAGGTCAGATGGCGCACGTATCGGAGGAAGAAGATTACAAGGGGAGCGATTCGCGCAAAAAGTACAGATGTTCGGCATGCCCGCGAGGTTTGTCCATTTATTCTTGCATGCCTTCCGTCGCTCACTGCCTCTCATTTCCGTAGCCTTTGCCCGAGCGTACAATCTCAAAACGCACATGGCCACGCACGACCCCAACAGGCTCAAGCCTCACGTCTGCCCCCACCGCTCCTGTGGACGCTCGTTCAGCCGCAAGCATGATTTGGGACGACATCTCATCAGCATTCATCGCGATGAATCTCAGCGCGAGGGTTCCGTTTGCTCGTCCCACCACTCTGTGGGATCGAAGCATTCTATCGGAGTGGAACAGGGAACGCGCAGATGGTGCGACCGCTGCGGAAAAGGTCTCGTTGGACATGCAGGCGACTGCGACTGCACGTAGATCAGCTATTTCTCCTTTGGCCAACTTCCTTTCGTGTGAGTCTGTTTTGTTATTCATTTGCCGCAGTTTAACTGACTCGACTCGCAGGCTTACGTCACTGTTCTGCTGACTCCGCAGTTTCTGGCATGCGCTCTGCTCAACCCAGATTCTGTTTCCCTCCCAGCATCACTCGACGTGTCACGTATCGTACCGCCCTGTCTTTGTGCTTGGCCCCGCGACGAACGCGATCTCGATTGTGAATTTTCTATCTTGTCTCGGCGTCTCGTTTGACGACAAGTATCTTATTATCTACCACTGATTTTTTTAATACTTCCATTCGCCTCGTCGTCTTGATACCGAGGATTGCTGCTTTTATTTATTATTGTACGTCTCGGAGATTGAAATGTATGTACCAACTTGAATTCTATAACTATTCTATACTGGCGAGAAACTCTTCATTCGGATTTGCGGATTTGTCAGCATGTCAGGCTATGATGTGACACACTGGCAGTTCTGACGTTCGACCACAACCACTTGGGTAACGGGTTCGCAACGGAGCTGCTCTTGACGCGGTATTCATCAAATAATGGACGTTAGTGACCTGCACCCTGTGGATGACTACAGTCACCGGTTCTTTATATGGCACGAATGGATTCAGGTGTGCAGAGCTCAATTAAACTGCGTCCAGCATTCAACGCCTACATCGTAGGCGAATGGCCCCTTGACCACTGAGAATGTGTTTGACTACTTCACGACGTCCATGTTCTACGACAAACAAAGCAACAATCAGGTTTTGCGGATGCAGACGATGCATACAGGAGCCGCGATTGCGAACGAAGCCGAGGAATTGAGGCACGCTTCTAACGGTCCCAGTTACGAGGTTTGACGGCCACAGCAGACGATTTACTGGAGTCGAGTTTGCTGTTGTACACGCTCAGCCTCCCTCTATGTTCGTCATCCACAAACGCGAACGGATGTCCCCCGACGAAGGTATATATTCCCCGAGTGCTCTAATCGTTTTTCACCTCGACCAAGTTCGCCCTTTATCGGCCTATTTCATCATGAACAACAGGATTTACCAAGCCCCAGACGTTTATACCGTTCTTTCGAATCGGCTGGTGTGCCCTGCTTTCTTACCAAAATCTGATCAAAGCCGACGCAGTTTATTGTCCAGTTAACATCCCTTTGCTCGTTGCAGTCCTCACTGGATATATTACGAAGTCGACGTCCCGACTATATTCCCCGAACCGGATTTGTATGGCCCATCGTCGACGTTGCAACAACGACAGATGATCTCAAGAAGAAATCTGCGGAAGAGAGTGCCAGCGTAGGTGCAGAAAGCCGAAGCGTATCGGAGGCCCCCGAGAACAAGCCAAAAGTACCGCAGAGGTAGTACCCGTTTCACTCTCTTCTGAATCCTAATTCTAAACTGAGTCGGTTGAAGACAGCAGAACAGTCTACTACTCATGAATGCCATGCGTGCCACAGCTTTGCATTCTAAAACCGCCTTCTCGGCGAGCGTCTGGGAAACTAATGCCGAGGCTGCAGCAGAAACGCCTTCGGCGCAAGCCGTCCGGAACTCTGCCACCCCGGCTCCTGCTCCAGTCACAGCAAAGACCCCTACTACACCGCAAGTGCCTCAAGAACCACCCTCCCGCGCGCTGCCGGGTGCAGGAAAGAAAAAGCGGAAACGTACGTCTCACAGGCCACATCCTTCTGATGCGAATTGAACGCTACCTTCCAGGAACGCTCGTCGCGCCGACTGCTTAGCTTTCGCATGTGGCGCGGAATCTCAATAAAATATATACTGCGTGTTCGTTCTGCGTCTATGCCCAAGATCATATCGCTCTGCCTCCGGTTATTTTTCCTGTTAACCAGCCGAGCGGTGATTTGATGTTCCCTCCCCGAGAACCAACACCGCCCACTCCGATGCCCAACGAAAGCGGGTTTGCAGATCCAAACGACTCCTTTCTTAACTTGGCGGATACCTGTACTGGCGTATCCCGGGGATGAATAGATAGATTGACTAGGGAATTTAGTGTACCTAAATTGTTGATTTCTTCGACGTTTGTTTCGAGCACCAATCCTCCTTGAATAATCTCGGCCAGGATGTGGTGAACCTTTTGGATAATGAACATCGGTTTAGACTGTTCTGCGGTTTCCCAGGTGTACCTCGTCGAACTGGAACACGAGGTCCAATTCACAGACGTTCTCGAATGCACGGTCTAGCGACTCGACAAATACCTGTGGACGCTCGAAACCGAAACTTTGACGCGTGGAATGCAACGAACCTGGATCAAATCCAAGATACCCAGCTCGCTCTCCGCACCATCCACGACGAACACAAAATAGAGGGTCGCGTAACTGCGGTACACCACTCGCCACCGTTCATCTTCTTCTCCCTTCGGCCCAAGGAAGGCTTCAAGCTCTGGGGCGTCAAGGAAGTTGCAAAGACTGGCTGGCCGGGAACATATGAGAGAGAAGATCTTGGGAATGAGGGTTTGGGACGATTGGTGTAGCGGAGTGTAGAACTTTGTTAGACGGGCCACGCCAGAGGTGTTGACTGCGAATGCGCATCAACGTCTCCGCCAGAACTGAGTGGTATGCACATTACAGATGAGAACAGCGTGTATCATGGCGGATTTAGTGTTAAGTATACATGGAGCACTGCGGTCTTGCACAAGCAGCGAAATCATTTTGGGTGATGATGTAATCGCGATATTGATAATACATGGACAATTAAGCAGAATCTCGGGGAAGCTGCCAACCGGGCTGCAATCGACCAGCCAACGAGCTAACGGGCCCAGACAACCCCCCTTGACTCTTGAAACTCTCCAAGAAGTTTTTGATCAAGTTGTAATCCATGGGTTCTTCGCCTTCGTCTTCACCTCCGTCATCCCGCTCCAATGCAGCTTTGAGTTCAGCATCCATCGCCGTATCAATGTCGTCCACTTCCTCGATCACGGGAGGTACCTTTCCTTTGCCTTTATCCTGTTTTTGGGGCGCTGGAGTTGCGGTAGGCTTGGGTTTGGTTGTAGGTTTGCTCGAACGAGAGCGAGCGAGCTCCTTGTCCATCGCCAGCATGACGGCCTCAAATGAATCCAGGTTGGGATTGACATTAGGCCGCGGCCCGGGTTCTGGGGACCGTCCTTGTTTAGGAGGTTGAGATGTCGGTCCTGGCTCTCGGTTAGATCCGGCAGCTTTTTTCGGAGACGGCCCAGGTGGAACGGTGAGGCTGGGAGGTACAAATGCTGACCAGGATTAGAGGTGAGGTTCGTTCGAGCACCAGTATCGAGACTCACCTCCTCGGCTCTTGCGATCTCGCAAGATGTCACCCCACTGATCGTCGGTGATGCCGAGAGCTTGACGGGAGAACTCAAGAAACTCGTCCTCTTCCTCTCCCATGTCGACTTCAATATCCCCCACTACCTGAGGGCGCTCATCCTCCTCTTCGTCTTCTATTTCGTCCTCTTCGTCAGTTTCGTCGTCCGAATCAACTCCATCGTATCTATCTCGCGGTATGATGGGCTGCCTAAGCGGTTTACTGCGAGGCTCCGCGGACGCTGTGGTTGCAGTAACTTCGATTTCTTCGACCACATCTGTCTCGATAGTCGTCTGCGCGACCTTCTGTGAGTTCTCGTGGAAAGACGCCGGCATTTTGCCGTATTCAGACGGTTCCAGACCAGGGACCAGTTTGTCGAGAGCAGCCTGTCGATCGGCGGGGCTTTCTTCATCATCCGAATCAGACATGGGGTCATCGCTGAACTCTTCGTCCTCGTCATCATCTGAGAGCTCTTCGCTGGAAAGATCGTAAGGTTGGACTCGGTGTACACAAGAAGGAACATACTCCTCGAATCTGGCGCCTTCCAAGTCGCCTCTTCCTTCTACAAATGCCTCTACCTTAGTGGCGAGATTTTGCAGTCTTGACGCTTGGTCCGAAGCGAGACGATCTTCGGCAGATTCGTCATCGTTTACCGGGTCGACATTCATGGTATCTCGTCGTTTGGACGATCCCATGGTTGTCTCCAACATAGTCTCAAAGTCTTTTGCATCCACCCTTAACCACTCGTCGCTATCTTCGTAAACCTGTCCAGCGGCGAGGTTATCGGGGGGCGTCTGCGAAATAGCCGCAGTGACAAGAGAAGCAAATGAGGGGCGGCTAGCGTCACTTGAATATGGGTCAGTTGGAGTTGACACAAAATTTGAATCCTACTCACTCCTCGCGCAGTGTGTCCAAGAACGTAGTGGCTGCCGTGTCCTCGAGCTTACTCCAGAGCTGCGAGCCCTCAATTTCACCTCGAAAATAGTCGACAGAGATGAGGTTTTGGATATATTTCATGTACTCGGTGTTTCTTCGAAGAGCATCCTTTTTGGATTGGATCTAAGATGATGTCAGATATAAAATGCCGTTCAGAGGTGAGGAAGAGACGTACAGATGACTGGAGTGCATCGGGACTATTGCTAGACGTGTCTATCCGACCTTTGCTCTCCTGAAATAACATCTCAAACCCGACCGCCTGAAGCCATCAGGAAAAAAATGCATCTGCATGTCTCGAAAGAGGGGACGCACAATTTTCATACCAACATCCCGCCATCTCCATTCATCGGAGCCTTCATTCGCCTTCCACTGGCCAAACACTTTTGGGGGGAAGAACTTTTGTCCGAGGAGTTGCGCGTACGCGGTCCTGGTCATCTTGACGGTTCTGAGGGCGCTTGGCTCCGGAAGGAACCGCGACATGCGGTGGGCAGCCTAAGGATCATATGTTTATGCAAGCTAAATAGTGCGTTCATTCCCTTACTCGAAGCTGAATGGCATCTCTCGTGTAGAATGTCTCGACAGGTTTCTGGATCAGGGACGGCTCTGAAGCCAGTGCGCGGGCAATATCAAGTGGAATGTAAACTTTTGTGGCATGAACATGGCTTTTGGCGGCAGCAGGATATCTCGAATGAAGATATAAAAAAGTGCACGGAGGGAACATACTTGCCACATGCTCACCCATTGATCCGCGCCCAGACGGCGGTTTGGACACCGGTCGAAGCAAGAGTATCGACTGATTCATCCCGAAGGATTCTTAGCGCGTCTTCAACCGCGATGAAATCTTCTGAATCGTCGTCGCCCTCGTCGTCACTGCCGTTCCTGCCAGGCAATTTACGACGGTGTCGCTTTCTAGACGGCGGGGATACGTGTGAGAGAGGTATAATGTGGAGCTGGGAGCTGTAGATCCAGACCTGCCGGTGGAAATAAATTGTGTGACCAACCTCAAACAAGAAGAGGGCGCACCCTGTTCTCAGAATTGGTCGGGGTTACCCACGTTGGCAGCGCGTCTGCTGCCTCAATCAACAGGAATTCGCCGTCTGAGTCGAACACGCTGGCTACATTCAGTTGGCTCAAACAATTTTACGACGAGCGCACATACCTGATGGCCATGTCCCACTTTGAGCTGACCTGCTTCAGCAGCCAGACGGTACACCACTCGTCGTCAACGCAGTCGCCCACACGCATCCTTCCTTCCAGATAGCACTCTTGCGAGTCGGAACGCGAGACCACTTTGAGTTGGAATGCATCGCGATGCCAAAGAAAGTCTGGAAGCAGTAGGTCGATCCAGGCGGAGATGCACGCTGCGAAGGAGGTGACAGACGCCTTGTCGGACAACGATGGAGGGGGATAGAGGGAATACTGAAGGGTATCCTCTGATATCGCGGGCGTTTTATTGAAGATATCCATGGGTTGTGGATTGAAGTCTGAAGCCAAACACAAGCGCTTTACCGCCGAATCGGGCCGAATTCTTCCAGAGTTTGTCCAGACTCCAGAGTCATGTCCACTAGCACCTCGTTCAAGAACCGCAATCTGCTGGCGGTCATCGGCGACGAGGTACAGCGTCGACCCATGTCAGTCGCATTCGGGCTCACTTTTAAAGGACTCAATCACTGGACTCCTCCTTGCGGGAGTCGGCCACATAAATGAGAACCAGAAGAAGAACTTTCTAGTTGTGGATGCAAGTGCGTCAATATGTTGTCTACTGGAGCCCTGTCGTAACACGTCCGGCAGAGACTCAGGTGTCCACGATAGAGGCCGCTTTCCAGGAATTCACGGAGCGGAAAGATATTGCTATTTTGTTAATTAACCAGCATGTGCGTAGTCTCCTCTTCTTCCCAGCTCCTCTCATGCAGGGATTCAGATTGCGGAGAAGATCAGACCCACCGTGGACCGCTACCAGCAGGCTTTCCCGGCTCTGCTTGAGATCCCTTCGAAAGACCATCCATATGGTGCGCCCGTGCGCCCTCCCTCACCCCTTCGCCATATCTGACCTCTGGGACAGATCCATCCAAAGATTCGGTGCTCAAGCGCGTACAGAAGCTCTTTGGAGAGTAGACTTGGTCTCATTAAGCGCGCAGCTTTTACGGACTACTGTACTAATAATACATGTGCGATGCCCCACATTGGAATCGCGATGACTTGATATACATTCGACCAGTGCGGTTTACGAATTCCACCGCATTACTGGCTCGCTGTCGCGGACCCCTGCGGCTCGTTCCACGAATACCCGCACAGAGTTCCGTGAGCGTGAATCTAAAAGTTATTAGAACATTTCACCCAGAAGAAACGTGGGCATACTCGGCAGGTCAACGATGAGGTATCGACAGATGAATCTGCCTTCGTTATTCTGCACAGGATGTAGATGAGCCATTGCACCTAAAACATGTCCGCATCAACGTACTTTGACAAAGTTTGCATGGACTTCCCCTTCTGAAAAAACTCGGCCGTCGACCTCTGGACGAGACTCCACAGACGTTCGCGGTCCACGGAGAGAGGAAAACATTCCCATGAATCCGCCTCGGGTTTCTTCCTTGCTTTCTGAATCCCTGGCGCCCGCGGGCCATGCATCTGTCGGCAATGGCGGCGAAGGTGAGCCGCTCAGGAACTTAAACGCGTCTTTTGAGCGATCCCATGCGACCGAGGCGGACTTTTGCGTCCAAGTCTTCACGTCGTCCAGTGTCATCTCCGTCAGGAAGGAAAACTTATCCTGTGTCCAGCCCGACAGGGATTCGGCGAAGGAAGCCTTTGGAGGCTGGCTCTGAATATAGAAGTTGAGAAACATATGCTCCCGCCCAGACGCGTCAACTCGTATGGAGGAAGACACATGGCGGTTGCGGTGTCTTGGTCTGACAGCGGCCGGAGGGTCGAGATGAAAGCTTGGGGGGCCATCCAGGTATCGTGCAAGCTACGAGAAGTATTAAGATGACTCGCGCAAACTTTGCAAAGAAACGAACCCGCGGAGATGCTTTGATTCGTTCGCAGGCGTCGTCATACAAAACAGAAGGCGAGTTTTTGGAGAACAGCTCGGAAGTCAAGCAGTATATCAGGACGGCAGAGAGTCCTGCACCGACCAAGATGACGGTTAAATTGGTCGTCCGAGCAGTTGTCCGCTTCACTATGGGAAGTGAGGCTTCGTCGGATGGGCAGATGAAAAAATGGTGGCTACCTTTGCCCGCGGTGCTCAGCTCGGACCATTTGGGGATCTTCTCGCCGGTTTGAACGGCGGGCTGACCGAGTCCGAGTCCGAGCTGGAAAGGGCCCTTGTCCTGCTTCGAGTTCTGGTCGAGGGACTGGGAAAGAAGGGAAGAACCCTGGTTAGTGTTCCTGTGGGTCGTGTATTTCCTGACACTGAAGAAGGAGGTTTTCCATGAGCGCGCTGAAGCAGCTGAACACGGTGGATGGACGCGGACGAGGAGCGAAGCAAAAGCCATCATGCAAGACTGATTACGGCTGCGCCACACATGCCCAAATATTTTCGCAGGTTCGGTTCTTCGTTGGTTCTTCGTTGCGTACGCCTGTCTGTCAGGTTAATATCCCTCGTTCTATCCCTTCCAGAATCTTACCTTCATTACATTTTTTAGGTCACCATGCCCTCCTTTTTGACCAAGGTTTTTGGACGCAAGAAGGACGACCCCAAGGAATCTCCACGTCCTTCCTCTGACGCCTCCTTGCTCGACGGCAAGTTCGAGGCAGTCCCTCTCGCGCAGACACCAACCACCCCCCGCCTCGACCTGCCCGCCGATGCTGCCGCAGATGTCAGGGACAAGGAGAAGGACGGCTTCACGCTCTTCAGGAAACAACCCGCCCGCATACCGCCTGCCCCCACCTCAGACTCTGTGGCGCGCAGCAAGGTTCTAGACTACCATCTGTCGCTGAACCTCCCGGGGCCGAAGGAGGAATCCACGCGTGCTCTAGGTGTAGTCTTCGAAGCGGACCCCGATGCGCAGATCCTGCTGCCAGAGTCGGTCATCGCTGAGCGGCGGTTGAGCCCACTGGAGGCCTTCTTGCTGGTCCAGGCATGCTCTCAGGCGATCAATGCCCGAGGCGCGTCTCCTGATCCTTGTTTGCAACATAATATCTAATTTTTTTTTCGGGTTAGGGCTGGAGACCCTCGGTATCATGGTACCGCATTGGTAGTGAGTCGAGCTATATTCTTCTTGGTTGAGCCCTATTAAGCTGTGAATCCACAGTTCCGCCTCTCCCTCCGTTCAGAGGAAGCTTATTTCTCTCTTTATTCAATCGTTGGCCCTGAAGAGTCCGATCACTACGCTCTCGCCCTCATCATCCTCCCCTGTGTCTTCGTTCGAATCTGAGATGTCCAGCACGCGCTCCCCATATGACGTTGCTGCTGTCCTTCGCTGGGGGCTGCGGCATCTACAACTGGACAATTCGTCCTTTGGGAAAGATGAGCAGTGGTACAGCCAATTTTTGCAGGCCGAGAAAGCTTCCGATTATCCTCCGAGAGCATTTACCGAAAAATTGGTCCCTCTACTGCCGCCGGCACACCTGCATCTTCTCACCGCTGCTCTTGAGATATTTTCCAGCCTTGCAGCCCATGCAGAAGCTAATAGTATCTCCGGAAGCAAGCTAAGCAAGATGCTGGGTTTATGGATCCTTTCGGCTCCACGCATCACGGAGGGAGATGATACTCTCGCTTTTTATGCCAACTGGGACAAATGGGGTCGCATTTTGGAACATTTATTCCTGGCTAGAATCAGGTTCATTCCCTGTTCTTCTCTCCACACTCAGGATTTTAATATTAAGCGTTCAGGGACGAGGCGGCCGACCACAGAATGCCGACGCGACTCATGGAGCTTGTCAAGCACTATCCCTACGCGAAACCCTCGTCCTCTGGTTCAGACGCAGCCTTCGTACCTTCCCCCCGCTTCTCCACCCGCCGGCACGACGCGCTCTTCGTTCGCATTGATACTGAAATGGCATCGACAGAGTCAAAGAAATACAAGAACCATCCTCTGCGGCTCATCGCGGATGCACTCAAAGCATCTTCTCGGTCGCCATCCGCCGCAGATGGAAGCAATACCCCTCCATCATCATCCGAGTTGGAGTTATGGGAGTCGCTGAAAAAGCACGTATCCGTGGCTGACGCCGACTCTGAATCATACCCCGGGCTCAGCAGTCTATTCGCTGATGAAACAATTCGTTTCCTTTCACTCATTCCCACGGCATCGGATACGGGAGTACAGCCCCAGGATCCGCAGCCCTTCACGCTCGTTATGCCTGCCACCAAAGTAGGACACCGGAGAAGCATGTCCCTAGGCGCCCGGGACAAGGCGATCGCCGCCGTCTCCAGTGCTCATGCTAAAACTGCCTCCGGTTCTGGATTCAACGGTGCATTTGCCACAACCTCTACCTCCCCCGATCCCATTGCAATTGATTGGGGCCAGTTTTCCATGTCGGGTTTCTTCTCTGAAGACGGGGGCTCAAGCGGATCCAAATTAGCGGCGACCCTTCTGGACAACAAGGATGTCGAGATCACCCTCCCGAGAAAAGCGAGCGCGAGACGTAAAGTTCCTCCGGCCCTCATCCCCTTGCCTTCCTCTCGGGGAAAAAGTCTTGACCTGCCTTCTCCCAAGGAAGCGGAGAAGGAAGTCAAGCAGGGAAAATCAAGGGCAACCAAGTTCCAAATTGTCCAATTGGACGAAGCCTTCGTTGATTTCTGGAGCGACGCGTTGCTGGACCCCATCTCGGCAGATTGGCCTGCCTTTGTGGTTTGCAAAATCAAGTCTTCCGTCCCTGCAATCAATGCGGCGGACAGTAAAAGGGTTGGGTGGTTGATCATCGAGCAACGGTTTGTTACCCCCAAGCCTCCTCAGTCACCTGTTACTTCCGTGACGGACGGCGTTCCAGCAGCGCGGCCGCGGCCAAATTCTCCCAAGCCATCCTTGCATTCTCAGTCGGACTCGAAAAGCACGAAGAAAAAGAGGTTCAGCTTCTTCACCTCGCTTAGCAGTTCTTCGATATCTTCTTCCTCCACTATCAAGACGGACGGAACCAAAGGCAAGAAGAAGGCGGGCAAGGGACCCTCGGTTGGCGAAATGGGTGAAATCTTGAAGGAGGAGGAGGAGGAGAGCGCACCGGTCAGTGAGAAGGCAGACGGCAAGGCCCCCAATGTTCCATCCGCTGAAGTTTTGGCTGTTGCGACCGGAGCAGTCGCCGTCGGTTCCGCCGCTGTCATCGCGGCTGCCACGGCGGACACACCGAAAGCCAAGGAGACGCCGGCGACACTTGTCGAAGATGTCGCCAATACCCAGGTGTCTAGTCCTCCCACGGCCGAGGTAGAGCAGCCCGCTTCACCTGTCGACGTTACCCACTCGCTCGTCCAGGATGTTACTCAGGCGCAAGTCCCTCACCCGACTGAAATTCCCGTCGAGGATACGTCGGCCGCAGAACCAACGCCCATTGCAGAGGTACAACCTGCGCCTCCGTTAGAAGCTGCCGTCGCCGCGGCGGAGCCAGCTGTGGTCGAGTCAGAGCTTGTTGCCCATGAGCCTACGCCTCCCCCGGCTCCCGCTGACGCTGACGCTGAGCCGGAACCGGAAGCGGCTCCTCCTGTGGTCGAAGCACCGTTAGAATCGGAGGAGCCCGCGTCTGCCGTCATCGATGCGCCTATCCTCGAGCCCGAGCTGGCCCCCGTTGAACCCGAAGTGGCCGTTCGCTTGCCCACACCTCCTCCCGTCGAGGCTGAGCCGCTTAAAGTTGTTGAACAAGAGCCGGCGATCATCGCCCGCGAGCCTACCCCTCCGCCTGTCGTCGAAGAGCCGCCTATCGTCGAAGCTGAGCCGGAGGTCATCGCTCGCGAACCCACCCCATCTCACGTGATCGAGCTCGAGCCAGCGGTCGTCGCTCGCGAGCCCACTCCTCCTCCTCCCACTGCAGAGCCAGAGATTGAGGAAGTCGTCGAGGCGGAGTCCGAGCCCGCCGTGACTCCTCGCGAGCCCACCCCTCCTCCTCCCGTTGCGGAGCCCATCGTCGAGGCCAAACTTGAGCCGGAGGTCATCGCTCGTGAACTTACTCCTCCTCCCGCTRCAGAGCCGGAAGTCGAGGAAGCCGCCATTGAGGCGGAGCCCGAGCCGATCCCTCGCGAGCCCACCCCACCTCCTCCCGTTGTGGAGCCAGAGGTCGACGAACCCGTCGTCGAGGCCATAGTCCCACGCGAGCCTACCCCTCCTCCCGTTAACGAGCCGGAGGTCGAGGCGGAGCCCGAGCCCACTCCCCCTCCTGTTGCGGAGCCAGAGAGCGTTGCCCGCGAATCCACTCCTCCCGTTCCGGAGCCAGAAGTCGAGGAGCCCATCGTTGTTGCCGAGCCTGAGCCGGAGGTCATCGCTCGCGAGCCCACTCCTCCCGCTGCAGAGCCGGAAGTCGAGGAAGCTGCCATTGAGGCGGAGCCTGAGCCGGCCGTCATCCCTCGTGAGCCCACTCCCCCACCTGCTGCGGAGCCAGAGGTCATTGCCCGCGAGCCCACTCCTCCCGTTCCGGAGCCAGAGGTCGAGGAGCCCATCGTTGCGGCCGAGCCTGAGCCGGAAGTCATCGCCCGCGAGCCCACTCCTCCTCCCGCT
>CVRE01177698.1:10965-21489 GCA_001179765.1 Crepidotus sp. BD-2015
GTGTAGAAGAACGATTAGGACGAGAAGCAGCGTTGATCTTGGCGATGCTGAAAGGATTAGGTTTGTATGCAACAGTTTCTTCTCTGTGAACGGTTTTCATCACAAAGGGCCGAGTGAGCGGGGCGGGAGACTACCTTGAAGCCAGGTCGAGATCCTTGAGTAACCGTGTTTCCTCGGAGTCGCCGGACGCAGGGTTAGTAGCATCGTTGTTGTCTGATTCAGAGTCTGAATCGTCCAGGTTAGTTTTTGTAGATCTGAGGTTGAATGTCCAAATGTCAGCTTCTAGGGTCGGCTTCGACTGGCGCACCGGCCCTTCCACGGGCGCCTCCAACATGATAGCAAGGACACAGTGACAGAAAAGAAAGTACTAGAAGGCGTCGGCAAACAGTTGCACACACTTGGCTTGTGCTTGTTCATCACCCGTCGACGCGTCCTCCGACAGCCAAACGTATCATATATTGCCCTTTGAGCGCCGGAGAGACGTGTATTTGTATCTTTTAACCCTCCGGGCGCATCTGGACTATTGGCTTGGAACATGAGCCAAGGTATCTATCGGACCTTTGACCAACCTGACCTCCCTCTGAACCCTGTCAGAATATGAACAGCAAGACCCATATTCCTATGATGAACCGAACTATGACGACGATGAGGATGACTATGAAGAAATAACACAGGAGGATTGCTGGACTGTCATTTCCAGCTTCTTCGACCAAAAAGGTCTTGTGCGGCAGCAGCTTGACTCCTTCGACGAGTTCGTGCAAAATACCATGCAGGAGCTTGTCGACGAGAACTCCGACCTCATTCTCGACCAGGCAGACCAACACACAGGGCACGAAACCGACATGACTCGCCGCTATGAAATCAAGTTTGGCCAAATTTATCTCTCAAGGCCTACTGTAACCGAGGCGGACGGTTCAGTGGTTCCAGTCTTCCCCCAGGAGGCACGGCTCCGGAATCTTACATATTCCGCCCCGTTATATATCGAGATGAAAAAACGGGTGCTTGTTGGACGCGAAGATCCGGAGGGGATGCCCGGAGACATTGCATGGGAAACCGAGCAGGATGACAATCCGGAAGATACCACAAAAGTGTGGATTGGCAAGGTGCGTTCAGTCACTCGGGAGCTCGTCCGCTCGTTCCGACATTGCTTTCATAGGTACCCATCATGCTGCGTTCCACGTTCTGTATCCTCCGTGGACTGCAAGATTCGGATCTTTATGACTTGAACGAGTGCCCGTACGACTCGGGAGGTTACTTTATCATCAACGGGTCTGAGAAGGTGTTGATTGCGCA
Organism: Crepidotus sp. BD-2015; assembly: GCA_001179765.1. Taxonomy (NCBI): domain Eukaryota; kingdom Fungi; phylum Basidiomycota; class Agaricomycetes; order Agaricales; family Crepidotaceae; genus Crepidotus; species Crepidotus sp. BD-2015. The sequence continues at coordinate 12,259 of CVRE01177698.1, forward strand.
GGAGCGCATGGCCACTAATCACGTCTACGTGTTCGCCAAGGCGCAGCCTTCTCCCATAAATTTCCTTGCCGAAATTCGTAGCGCGGTAGAAAAGGGTGGAAAGACAATAAGTCAGTTCCAAGTGAAGATGTTCCACCGAAGTCAGGAGCGCTCGGTGAGTGATCAGCTCAAGAAAGCCATGAATGTTGTTATAACTTGTCGACAGAAACAGTCCGGCAATGTCATGAAGGCTACAATCCCGTATATAAAGGTCGACATCCCGATCTGGGTCGTTTTCCGTGGCCTCGGCGTCATTTCGGACCGTGATATCCTCGAGCACATTTGCTACGACATGCAGGATGCACAGATGCTCGAGATGCTAAAACCGTGCATTGATGAGGGCTTTGTCATTCAGGACCGTGAAGTCGCGCTCGACTTCATTGGCAACCGTGGGACGACAACGGGCCTGTCTCGCGAGCGTCGAATTCGATATGCACAAGAAATTCTGCAGAAGGAGATGCTGCCACACGTCTCCATTGCGGAAGGGTCGGAATCAAATAAAGCGTATTTCTTTGGATATATGATTCATCGTCTTCTTCTGGCCGCGCTTGAACGACGAGAGCTGGACGATCGCGACCATTTTGGGAAAAAGCGTCTCGATTTGGCAGGGCCACTCCTTGCGAAGCTTTTCCGTATCTTGTTCAGGAAACTGACGAAGGATGTGTATCGGTATCTACAAAAGGTCGGTCCATGTGCGGCAAGGTTCACTCGTATTCTGACCCGTTTCAGTGTGTCGAAACGCATAAAGAATTCAACCTTGCGATTGCGGTCAAACACCAAACGATCACCAACGGTCTCAAGTACTCCCTCGCTACAGGCAACTGGGGTGACCAGAAGAAGTCCATGTCTGGCAGTGCTGGTGTATCTCAAGTGCTGAACAGATATACGTACGCTTCCACGCTGTCACATCTTCGTCGTTGCAATACTCCCTTGGGACGGGAGGGGAAAATTGCGAAACCCCGGCAGCTGCACAATACGCATTGGGGAATGGTGTGCCCTGCCGAGACACCCGAAGGCCAAGCTTGCGGATTGGTCAAAAATCTGGCACTCATGGCGTGTATTTCCGTCGGCTCGTACTCCGCACCCGTTATCGAATTCCTCGAAGAATGGGGCCTCGAGTCTTTGGAAGAGAACGCACATTCATCTACTCCCTGCACGAAGGTGTTCGTCAATGGAGTATGGATGGGTGTTCACCGCGACCCAGCAAATTTGGTCAAAACGATCAAAAAGCTGAGACGGAAGGACGACATCAGTCCTGAGGTGTCGGTAGTACGGGATGTTCGTGAGAAGGAGCTTCGGTTGTATACCGACGCTGGGCGCGTCTGCCGCCCCCTGTTTATCGTCGAGAACCAGCAGCTTGCTCTTCAGAAGAAGCACGTCAAATGGCTAAACCAAGGGTACAACGACGATGGGAACGAATACAAATGGGAGCAGCTTATAAAGGGCGGTATCATCGAACTCCTGGATGCGGAGGAAGAGGAGACCGTCATGATTTCGATGACCCCCGAAGACCTGGAAAGCTCGCGGTTGCAGCAAAGTGGAGTTGATACTCAGGTTAACGACGCCGAGTTCGATCCCGCCGCTCGACTGAAGGCGGGGAACAATTCCCATACGTGGACACATTGTGAAATCCACCCCAGCATGATACTTGGCATTTGTGCCAGCATCATCCCCTTCCCTGATCACAACCAAGTACGCTCCAGTTTTAAGTTCAGGCAGCTCAACGCTTACCCAACCATTACAGTCCCCTCGTAACACCTACCAATCTGCCATGGGTAAACAAGCAATGGGGATCTTTTTGACCAATTTTCTCATTCGCATGGATACGATGGCCAACATCCTCTATTATCCTCAGAAACCCCTTGCGACGACACGTTCTATGGAATACTTGAAGTTCCGAGAACTTCCGGCTGGACAGAATGCCATCGTCGCAATTTTATGCTACAGCGGATACAACCAGGAAGATTCCGTTATCATGAACCAGAGTTCAATTGATCGCGGCTTGTTCCGCAGTATCTATTATCGCAGTTACATGGATCTGGAGAAGAAGAGCGGCATCCAGCAACTGGAAGAATTCGAGAAACCGACGCGTGACAACACTCTGAGGATGAAGCACGGGACGTACGCCAAACTGGAGGACGATGGTCTGATTGCACCGGGCACTGGTGTGGCGGGAGAGGATATCATTATTGGAAAGACGGCGCCAATCGCTCCTGACAGCGAGGAGCTTGGCCAACGGACTCGCATACACACTCGGCGAGACGTGTCTACGCCTCTTAAAAGTACCGAGAGCGGTATTGTCGACCAAGTCCTGATAACCACCAACTCCGAGGGGCAAAAATTCGTCAAAGTTCGTGTCCGGGCGACCCGTGTTCCTCAAATAGGGGATAAATTCGCGTCGCGTCACGGGCAGAAGGGCACGATCGGAATCACGTACCGACAGGAAGACATGCCTTTCACTGCCGAGGGAATCGTCCCAGATATCATCATTAACCCCCACGCCATTCCATCGCGAATGACAATCGGACATCTAGTAGAGTGTCTGTTGTCGAAGGTGGCAACGCTCATCGGGAATGAAGGTGATGCAACGCCTTTCACTGACCTCACTGTCGAGTCGGTGTCGGCATTCCTGCGGCAGAAAGGTTATCAATCGCGCGGGCTGGAGATCATGTACCATGGTCACACGGGACGCAAACTTCAAGCCCAAGTGTATCTCGGACCAACCTACTACCAGCGTCTCAAGCACATGGTGGACGACAAAATCCATTCTCGTGCCAGAGGTCCGGTGCAGATTCTAACCAGGCAGCCGGTCGAAGGTCGTAGTCGTGACGGCGGTCTCCGTTTCGGAGAGATGGAGCGGGATTGTATGATATCTCATGGTATAGCTGGCTTCTTGAAGGAGCGTCTGTTCGAAGCTAGTGATGCATATCGCCTCCATGTCTGTGACATGTAAGTGTCGCCGGGCATGTCCACACCGTTTTGATACTGAAAGAAAGACTGCTCCAGATGTGGACTAACGGCAATAGCCAATCTCGTGCGTGTTGTTTTTGAACAATTCCTTCCCTTCTCACATGACTTCATCACAGAAGAAGCAAAGTTTCGAGGTTCGTCCGCGCCAAAGACATTTAGATCCAACTGACAATTTCCATAGTGCCGTGCGTGCCGAAACAAAACAGCGTGTTCTCAACTGTACATTCCATATGCCGCCAAACTCCTCTTCCAGGTTTGTTGTTCTCTATACCTCATTTCCTTCTCGCTTATCTGTCACAAAGGAATTGCAAAGCATGAACATTGCTGCCCGACTCTGGTAGGATGCGGTAGGATGCGATACATGGGGTGAACATAGACAGTTTGTAAGTGTCAGTTTAATATGTAAACCTAAACCTCCTACTCCTCGACCTCCTCCGCTAACCGGTTACCCACGAGCACGACGAGGTCTCCATAAGCTGCTCCACGCCGTCCCCGGACGTTCACCATCTACCGGACGAAGAGACTGATGTACAATGTATTTGGGTCTATGCATCCAAAGAAATAACATATTTTTTTGATGCGGAACAATTAATTCTAATCCTCCCTCCGGTCTGATCCGTCATTCATGAGACCTCGCCTTTCCTCACCCTCCCCAGAAAGCCTGCGACGACGCTTCTTCATCTCCTCGTCGTCATCATCGCTCCCACCGTCCTCATCTCCGATCTCAAACACGACGTTGTCGTCTGCAATTGGGTCGTGACCCCCACGACGCGATCCGACGAGGGTGGCGGCGTCATCGTCGTCCTCGTCCGGTATCCTTTGTCGCTGCCCCATAGACTCGAGATCATAGTCTTCGGCGTCTTCCTCGTCTTGCGCAATCTCGTCCGACATTGCCAATGTGAATATCGAGGGACAGTATAAGCAAGGTGGCATGCAAATCAAAAGGATGTGACATATCTTCTATTGTTCGCAGAAGGCCGCCAGAGATATGAGATGGCGGTGAATGCAACTAGATATAGCAGTGCGAGCCATCCATCAAGCAACCACCATCGTACGCGCCACGATTTTGCGGCATAGTCTGAGAGAATTAAATTCGGCAGATCCACCCAAATATGGCGCACCTTCAGCGAGACGGCCAGAGAATGAGAGAGTAGAGACCACGAAGAAAATGGCGATCACAACGACGGTAAATAAAAGGATACGGTAGAGAGTCTCAAACATCGAAAGTTTGTACCGTTGCTTGCGAGCGCGGAGTTGTGCAATCGTCGCTATGACAATAGTACGCTGAGCCGTCTTCAGGCTCGACTGCAGGGAGACATACCGTTTAACGAATATAGAATCCACAGAAGGAAACCGCTGAGAGTGAAGGCCAATGGAATGACAAACATCAAGAGAACTAAGGCAGATGTCGATTCGAGCTCAAGCTCGACGATACCGACGGCATAGAGGACTATTTGCGTCTCGCCCGTTAACAAGCATGCCCTACGATGATGGGCCACTCACTTCCGAAGATGAAATGTCCGCCGGCAAGAATCTGGCATTTCAGCATTGTACGCCCCAGTGATTCCCGTACAACGCTTAGACCTGGTTGATTGTGAATAGTGTCCAGGCGCAGAAATAGCAACCCAATCCCACCCAGTGACACGACGAGGAGCATAAAGAAAGACATGGAATTGCGACCAGCATCGAGGATAGCCACTGTCTTACGGTCAGCGAGAGCCAGATGGGGGTCGTGTCGGAGAACTCACCAACGATGAGAAAGACAGTTGAAGCTGTGCTTCTACCGTGTGCGTTGAGATACCTGTAATAACCTAAGGAGATCTGGTTATAATTTATTGAGTTTGTGACAATAGAACTTGCCCCAATTTGCCACCATCTCTATTATAACCAGTCCGACGAGACCAGAAAGGTAATACTGCGCTAGTGATCAGCTGTTGAAAGGGAAGAATGGCCAAAATCCAAAATACCTGGATGGGCAGCAACTCATGGACATGCTGGTAACACAGCCATCCCCACGCACAACCAAAGGTAGCATAAACCAAGAACATGACGAAATAAAACTAAACCAGGTAAAAAAATTGGTCTGGGCATTAGTGCGCCAAGTCATATTGACACTTACGTTAACTTTAGGATAGTCTGCCGCTGGTAATCTTCCGTCGAAGGTGTTCCCAAAAAACACAAGGCCTTGATACGTGGCATGGTTTTGCTGGACAGTCATAGGCACTATGGCTGCACATATGTTTGAAAGAAGCGCTGCCGGTGTGAGATGGCTCTCTCACCGACACAGTAGTATCCTGTTCTCCGTACTCGATAATGAATGGGTTCGGAGTACGAGTATAGTCCGTCTGGACTGGGATTGAGGTTGACTACCTGGCGTCTAAAGGGAGACGAGTAATTGCTAGGTGGTGGAGTGGGATTTCCTGCTGGATTGTCCCAGAAGCTGTTGCCGCCGGCTAGCGCAGCACTAGATCCAGCTGCGCCACTGTCTGGCGCAGTATGGTTGCCGCCTGGAAGCTCAACGCGCGCCGTCCAAAAGGTTGTCGTGTTGAGGTCTTTCCCGGCTGGCAGATCAATAATAAATTTTCCCATCTCTGCCTGAGTGCAAAAGCCTGCAGACATCGCGTTCGCGGTGCATACATAAGTCTTCTGCTGAGGAGAGTAAGTGGCACTCGGGTATGCATGACGGAACACACAGGTAACTGGTCGTCTGTGTACGATGTAATTTTGCCCAGATATTGCACATCGGACCACTCGTATATCAGCCTATCCAGTTGGTAAGTACAGTTTGGTTTGGTGAGTGAGCGGAGAGCTGACATCGCTAACTGGCCCTGAGAGTCCGCAGCGAAAGTAACGTTGATAAATGTGTCCTCGTCGGCCCACATGCCGCTACATGTTTGCGGGGCGTATTCTGTGTCGACCGTAACCTGGTACGCAAGACACGAGAGGGAAAAGGAAAGAAGGAGTGGTAAAAAGTGAAAGTACATTGCTGGTTTGCCGAAGGTCTGGTTTGCACTTGTATTGATCTCCCGCAGCGCTGCTGCTGTGACGTCTCAGCGGCCAGCATCTCTCGACCTCAAATGCTCGGCGACGACGAGGACGTCTTCGACAGCGTGACTTGGGAATCTCCCTCATCCCCAGTCTACGATACTCCCCGCGACGGCCCATCGGGTCCCGGCTTTCGACAAAGCACCTCGGACAGTGACGGTCCAAATGACCTCAAGTGGGAGGGATACCTTACTACAACCGTCTCCGACCCTGTCAAGGAACTGGCGGAAACGAAAGACGCCTATGTGTCCTATCTCGTCGCGGCCCAGGTGCGTCAGTGAACCGCGTCGGACTTGCATCGTACTTACTCTACTTGCAGACTAACTTACGAATATTCTCCACGCCGAACCCCTCCGCTCGCCGCCGCTTCCAGGACTTTGTTTTTCTAAGGGAGAATCTCGTTCGAGATTTCCCAGCCTGCGTTGTCCCTGTTCTGCCAGGCAAGCACCGGCTAGGTATATGTGTCGTCCCTTTTGCGGCGTTTGGTCTAACTGGCTTACAGAATATATCACGGGGGACAGGTTCAGCCCGGAGTTTATGGAGCGTCGACGTTTGGAGTAAGCATTTACATCCTAGCCACACCGGAAGCTCAAGAGAGGCCAGTCTCCACCGATTCCTACAGCGGCTAGCTCGCCATCCAACGCTTCAGCGAAGCACACTGGTGCGCGCATTCTTCGAATCAACAGAATGGGTGAGTTCTACTTCAACCAACTACGCTCGCGACTAACTTGGAACAGCACGTTCACATGCACCAACATACAGCCCACCCGCCCGGGCTGGAGCCGTCCCCTGGCATCATTGACAATATATCCGACACGCTGCTCAATGCATTCGCCCGGGTCCGCAAGCCAGACGAGCGCTTTCTTACTATGCGCGAGAGCGTAGATCAGTTCGAAGAGGGTCTCGTCGTCTCGGAGCGGTTGTGGAGCCGCCTAAGAACCAGGACAAGCGGTGAGTCTACTTCCATCCCCTCCTTTCCTCTTTTTCCCTGTATTCGAGTGTCTGAGGCTAAATGAGATGGAAACCCGGAATCCGGAGAAGACCTAACCGCGGATTATCATGATCTTGCGGTCGCTGTCCAGGGTCTCGGATTTTTGGAATCAGGTATCACGGATCCGCTCAATCAGTTTTCAAACACCCTACTTGAGTTCTCGGCTCTCCTAAGGCACACAGTACGTTGACTGCGTCGTCTGTCTTAAACTGCAACTTATAGTACTGCCCAGACGCAAACTACAACTGATCCATTCCTGGTTCATCTTCACTCTCTGTTGACTTACTCCCATGCGAATCGTGCTGTTCTCAAGCTGCGAGACCAGAAACAACTGGATTTCGAAGAACTCTCGGATTATCTTTCGGGCGTCACCTCCGAACGTGATAGACTTGCTGCAATTATCAGCGGGCATGCGGGCAGCAGCGGTCTAGGTCTCGGCTCGTATCTGAAGGATCGAGTTGACGCTTTACGAGGCGCAGACGATGACAGGAGCCGGGTCGAGAAGATGCGGAAACTGGACATCAAAATCAAGGAGGTGCGATTAGTAGTCGTACTACTTTAATTCTGAACTCATCCTTGACTTAGCTTCAAGATGCCGTGACAACGGCTCACGAGACCTCAGATGCGTTCAGCGACGAGACATTGAGGGAGCAGGCGATTTTCCAATACGCCAAAGAAGCAGAGATGAAAGAGATGCTAGGCAACCTTGCAGACGGTCAGATCGAGTTCTACAAAACGGTAAGTGCTGCGTTGCGATAGGTTTTCCCTTGACTCATTGTAAAAAATGCAAGGGCATGGAAGAATGGGAAAGAATTATTGCTGTCGTCCAGCGCATTCGTGTACATCCTTAGTATTTTAAGCGGAATTTAGTTCAACCAGATTATCGCTGTTGTTACGTACCGTGTTGTCCACTCACCTCCATTCAACTCAAGTGGTCCGCTAGAATGTCCCTGAGGTTTCAGGCTTGTCACTGGATTGCTGCTGGTTGGTAGAGATCGCCGGCAGATTGCTCTTCTCTTTCGCATTTGAAAGTGGGGCAGTTTTCGATGGGTTTGGGGGCTTCATTGCTTTTCCCAGTGCCTCTCGCTCTCGTTGAAGCTTTACGTCTGATTCTTGGACAGACAGCGAAAGCTACAGTGGTAAATCATCAGCAGAATGGGACAAGTTAAGACTGAGGCCCCTTGCATTTATGATTCCCGTATTAACAGCTCGGATCCTAGCAGTCGAAGTTGGGATTGTTAAATTCCGGATGATAAATGAACTTGCATATGAAGCTCAGCCTCGTCAGACGCTCCAGGGGTTGTATGTTGAGTAAAAGCTGGTATCCACGGAGGTGGATTCTATCGAATTATGTTCACAAGCACGGATGGTAAAACGCCAAGAAAATGTACCTTGTCCTTCGACACAGGGACGTTGTCCGATTTAAGCTCGATGACAATACTGAATGAAACGTCGTCTGGAGAATTGGCTCCCATTAATCCTGGCCACTGGCGACACCAGTATGGCATTACCCCCCAGTCCCAATTGTCCCAGTTGCGATTCAATCATGTTCAATTTGACCAGGAATCCGCGGAAGTATTGGCCAAGTGCTGCGGACGACATGGCGTCTTCCACGCTAGCATAACATATGAGAAGTTTATGTCTAGCCTTGAACTGAACCAACCCGGTGTCTTTATTGAATGATTCGACTTGAATAATATTCTCCACAGCGAATAAAAACCGTTCGAGAGCAACTTGCTCTTTATCTTTGATGACAACCACAACCTTGTCAACGTTCCCCTGCTGGAGCAGTTCAGAGGCGGTACGGTTCTTCATGTAAAGGGCTGCCGTACCGTTAACAGCTGCTCCCCGATAGCCTTGACAGCGCCGGATATGTATTCGTTCAGAGCAGGATGTCGCGATTGGAACACGGGCGTATCGTATTTCTTCCGGCGGATGAAGAGGTCTGAGGGGTATATTTGCCTGACATACAATATTGTGTGGATGGCCACTTCGACTAGTGCTCCAGTCAAAAAAGCCTTCAAGTTGAATACGCCGCTGGTGACATACTGAACTCGGTGATACCACGGACAGCCTCTGTGAGGGTTAAGGTTTTTTGTGGATGGAAGTCCATAAGCTTTTACTCACGATTGAACGTTAGAGGCGGGGAATTCGCCATAGGCCTGGAAGTGGATCAGTGGTGGAAT
>CVRE01177708.1:0-11625 GCA_001179765.1 Crepidotus sp. BD-2015
TCTATGATATCGAAATTTCCAACGGGCGCAGTAGGTGTGTCGCCGTCCAACAGTAGCTCTGCTGCGTTCCACGAGGAAACATAGATGCGATCTCTGTTTGACGACGGGTTCCAGGATTGACAAAGTGTGCGGCAGAATGCGAGCGCATCGCCCGCCAGCATTCGGATGGTGATTGTTCCCCGGGTGGAGGACAATATGGTGGTACGAAATGTGGAACACCAGTCGCTGAATTGTGATCGAGCACACGAAACCAAATGCTTTTCTATGGTTTCATCCGTCGACGAGGATGGGGATGTGAGAAACCCCAAAGCGAGGTGGAAATCATGTAGAGGATAGGTCCCATAATGAAGGCTGCAACTGTCGCCAACGAGAGAAGGCACAGAAGATTCGGAGTAAACAAAGCTTGGATTGACAAACGTCGCGGTTGCGATATCTGCGGTCGACCGAGACACAGTTCCAGTCTTCCAGTAGTGGAAGTAGTGGTTCTGTATTACTTGCATTGCGTCCGCGGAGAACGGACCGGCAGAACGAGAGAGGTCGGGAATGAATTTGTCGTGAAGATGACGGATATCGAACTCGTGAGTGAAGGAAGAGAACATCCGCTCGTGCTTTGAGCGGGAATACGAATCAGCCTGGGCGTAAAGCTCCAGGTAGTGCCGGACACGAAATAGGGTATATCTGCTGCGAAACTGTAAAAAACCAGAATAGCTTGAGTTCTTCCAGGTACCGAGGTCCCTGGTGCAATCGAGAAGCTTTTTGGATTGCGAGATTAGCAGCGCGAACGCGGCTTGGTCGATCTTAATGTGATAAAATAGATCCCACATACGATTGCTTGGATGACCGTCGTATATGAGAGTGAACAGTAGCACATTACGAGCTGCATACATGGTATAATAAATACAGGGGCGTTCAAGCGTGAATGGGTGTCAACCATACCTAAGACAGCTGGTTCAATGTCGCAACAGGTGAAGTCCAATGCGGGCCGTTCTGAGTGATGGAGGTGAAATGGGAGTCTGAGCACCAGAAAGAGTTGCTCACTGATTGGAGAGTCCGTATGCAGGGTGTACAATATGTTCCTTGGGTCACCACAGCCCAGCAGCAACACTTTGGCCGATCTCTCGGGAGGAAGATTCTCGGTCAGGCATACCGCTGGCGCATTCCCGACTGGGTAGAAATACAACCTAGGCCAGAGGGTAGGATGAGACATGATGGTTGGGAAGATCGATACGGCGCGATTAGTCCAGGCACGAGGCTGGATATTATAAGAGAAGAATTGGCGCGCGTCTAAGCCTGGAAGCTTTCAGGGGTGGCAAAGGTGCGTCTACAGCCCGTTCAAGTCCGCGGTGGTCCGGTGGGATATGAACTGCCAACCGCGACATTATGAGGGCCCATCCAAGATCTATAAATTGCGGCCGAATCTGCGAATCCATACGAGCGCAATAAGTTGGATAACGGCGAGACTTGATCATTGTGGCGATATATGCTGATTCGCCTCCATGGGGTGGGATGGCTCAATATTGCAGGGCGCATAGAGAAGCAACAACTGCAATTCCGAGTTTTCAAGAGCCAGCCTTGGAAGGGGAAAGTAAAAGGCGGTCTCGAAGGCTGGCATGTGGAGAAATATCAATCGGATCTTGTGGTCGATGTGTGGTGCAGGGTAGAGTCGAGCGAATTGGCACCAAGGCCGCGATTAAGTCGGTAGAGTTGCCGTTGAGACAGTCGCAGTGTTCGCCCTTAAGGCTTGCTTCAGGCTTGATTCGCCCTATAAGGTTACGAACAAGGCGGATATCCCGGGCCGGCCCGGAAACATTGTTGGCAACGGCCCAGTTACAGTGGTCCACAATAATATTTGGCACCACACATTTTTTGGATGCCATCCTCGAGGCTTATATATATCACACACGAGAGAGCACGGTTCCGTATGCAATCCGGGAAACAACGATATCATGCATGCCCAAAAATATATTTAAGTACGGCGCCTAGTAGACGTAGCCGAGCAGCTTCCCACCGACGTTCTTGCGACGTGCCTCCTCGTGGTCGAGGATACCGCTGGAAGTGGTCTGCGACTGTGAGCTAAGGAACAACAGTCGGAAGCCAAGGAGAAACTTACGAGAATGATGATTCCGAACCCTCTGGCCGGCAATAACAAGTTGACCCAGGACTCAATCTGAGTAACCTGGACGTTGAAACGTGGGGAGATGACTCCTGTTTTGTTGAGGCGTCCGTTGAGCTGGATGACAATCTTGCCCGAACGATGGTCGTCGATGATTTCGAACTCGTTGATGTAACCTTTGGACGAAGGTCAGCATTTGTTGGACCAAGGTGGAGAAGCAAGAATGGAAGGGGAAGATTGAAAATGTGTGCCCATCTGTGAACCCACGGCCTGTTGAACGGAGATGTGGGTTGTATGGTATCCGGGTGCTGGTGTATAATGTTCCGGAGCGTTAAAACGAGTAACGGGTATAGGTAAGACCCACGTCAACCGTAGTTATCACTCCGGGGTAGCCAAGAAGAATAAATGCTGAGGGAAGGATACTGACCGTGACGCTGCATGACAGAGAGGAACTTGACAACAACTTTTGAGGAAGGCCGGATGAGGACCTGGCGCTTGCCGCGACGCTCGGCGTTCACGATGTTGTTGAGGCAATCGTTCTGACGCACAATTAACGCAAGAGTAGCAAAGAGGCAAATTTTGGACGCACGAGGACGGAGATGCGGACCATTTTTGCTGCTTAGAGGTAAGTGTCGATAAACCCAGGAATGAGTGTCGTGCTATGAAGAGCGCGAGTCAAACGGGCTGTCGGGGGATGCAATGAGAAAGAGACGAGAGCCAGGTTCCGGGGAGAGCTGGAGAGGTCATTTACCTTGAACGTGGATGAGCAGAAGAACAGGAATAAAAATTGATTGGGTTTGTGCTTATTGTAGCGCCATCACCGTCACTGACTGGCTAGTTCCGCGTGACCTTTTTTGTTATTGTAGCTTTATCGACTCGCAAATTAATCGACACTCAAGATGGTGAGCAGCCCGTCGACGTTGCCCGCGGCCTCGAGCTCATACAAAACTCTGCTACCAGGGCCGTGTCCGTACCAAAACCACCAAGCGTGCTTCCCGCGTTCTCATCGAGAAATAGTCAGTCAGAGCGTTACATTGGCGCAGGAAGCAGCACTCATCGCTTTTACTAGCTACCCCCGCCTCACCCTCGACTTCCACACCAACAAGCGCATTATTGATGAAGTCGTCAGTAGATGCATCCCACAGCGTCTTGGTTTGCTTTGCTGACGGCGAAACACAGGCCGTAGTACCCTCGAAGCGTCTCCGCAACAAAATCTCCGGCTTCACCACCCATCTCATGAAGCGTATCCAGAAGGGGCCCGTCCGTGGTATCTCCTTCAAACTGCAGGAGGAGGAGAGAGAGCGGAAGGACAACTACGTCCCCGAAGTCTCGGCTCTCGACACCTCCGCCTCTGGAGGACTGGAGATCGACCCCGACACCAAGGTGAGCGCACTTTCCGACCATTATATTCGGTACTGACACGTATCCAGGCTCTCCTCACGGCCTTGAACTTCGATTCCATCCCCGTCTCCGTCGTCATCCCGGTCACCGCCCAGCCCGAGCGCAGCGGCCCCGGTGGCCCCAGACGGGAGAGGCGGAACGTTCCCGGCGCTGCACCCCGGTAAACGTTTGCGCCCGACCGAGACTTGTTGACGCACGAAGTATGGTACATGTGTCCCAAAAATTACTATGCTATGCCATATTCCGTCCTTGTCTTGGAGCTGAGATGGTTTATCTTTCCCGATTGACAGCAAGTCTAGTCTTGACTCCATTTTGTAATCCCAAGGTCATTTGCTCCATGTTACTTCAGAAGGCCATCCTAAGTCGATGTTCGCAACACGGTCATGTGGCGAAACAGCTCTTATTCTTGGACGAGGTCTCCACGATGGATCGGTCCGGGAGCTCACTATCTGGCTTCTGTCTTAACCTATCTTCCGCTCACCGACCACCATGCTAGGATCATTGTTCATTGCCGCTTGCCTTGGACAAGCAGGCAGTCATATCATCAAAGCTCCTCGACTCGGCTTCCAGGAACGCTTCGACGCTGCCATCGATTCAGGCTCTAATAAACCTTTCTTTTTCGAGGTCAGACCATTTGGTAGGCTTTCCTTGGTATCAATCCTGCTTGCAGATGCCGTTGGACCATTTCAACACCAGCAACACGCAAACATTCCCTAACCGCTATTGGATCAATGCTACGTACTATGAGCCAGGCGGCCCTGTCTTTCGTTCGTATCTGCCCAGTCAAATCCATCTTGTGTTAAATTTTCGCCAGTGTTCGACTCTGGGGAGCAAGACGCTGCACCCCTGCTGCCGTATTACCTCCAAGTGAGGGCGACCAAGCTTTCCCCTTCCGTTTTGGAACCTTTTGTTTGCAGGAATATCACGGCCTTTCAGCAGTGATGCGACTCGCAAAACGATACCAAGGTATTGCTTTTTTGTGGGAACACAGGTTCTATGGCGACTCGCAGCCCTTCCCTGTCAATGTGACTATTCGCTACGCTCAGAAATCAGTTGCATCGCTGAGCTGTATGCGCACAGGAAAACACCACTGCGGCTCAATGGCGATATTTGAATACAGAACAAGCCCTTGAAGACGTCGTCTTCTTCGCCGATTCATTCCCCAAAACGACCGCGGATGTAGCCAACTCATCTTCCAGTGACCCCACGTCGCTTGCAGTTCACCCGTCTTCCGTGCCGTGGGTATTCCTTGGCGGTTCCTATCCGGGAGTCAGAGGTGCTTTGCTTCGCCAACGGAATCCCTCGACTATCTTTGCCTCTTGGGCATCCTCGGCCCCCGTGCAGGTAATGGCTTATCTGCCTAATGATGTTAGCTCTTCTCTCAAACTCAGAGAGCAGGCACAGGTAGACATGGCGAGCTATTACAAGGCCGCGCAGCGAAGCCTGACGAGGAACTGCTCTGCTGACTGGGTGGCTGTAACAAAGTCTGTAGGCCTGGGATGTGTTCAAACTCAAACGACGTTAACTCGCTTGCAGATTCGTCGACGATACGCTGAGCAGCTCAAACGAGACGCTGACAACAGACGTCAAGTTCGATCTGCTCAAGGCAAGACTAAGCGGGCCTGGCGGAAACACTTCGGCTGCAGACGGCCTGACGAGACAACGCGCAAATGCTACTAGCAATGTCGACGCTGCGACTATTTTGATGGACCCATTGGATTTTTACCAGGTAGAATGCGCCCACAAACAGAATTAATTAGTTCAATATTTACATGGGAGCTAGTACTACGGGTTCCAAGACTCCTTACTTCCCTTCTGCAATCTTCTGGAAACCCAGAACTCCACGGCGGAACCACTAGAAGGCGGGATAGCAGCCTCTCTTGGTATCGATACCGCATTCAATGCCTTCTTGGTAGCCATCGGCGAGCTGGACTACGACTCCATCCCCGGTAACGCGGACGATCCCGTGCAGGACCGTTCCTGGATGAGGCAATACTGCTCTGAATATGGTTTCTACCAGCGTGGTGACCCAGAAAATCCACTGTCGATCGAAACGTCCTTCCTCTCCCTCGAGTTGTTCCAGCGGCAATGCAGCGAGACCTTCCCCGACCTGCCGTCTTCTCCGCAGGTGCAGCTGATAAATAAGTACGGCGGGTGGAACATGACGCCGTCAAATATAATGTGGACTAACGGCGAATGTTCGTACTATGGTAATCTCTCCACCGACGGTACTTACATTCCTAACAGTTGATCCTTGGCGCACCATGGGCCTCGCCTCAATCGAATCTAACTCGCCTCAGCGCAAGCCCACAGCATCAGTACCGCCGTAAGCGAAACCACACGAGTCACGACACAGTCATAAAAAACGCGCTCATTGTCCGCAGATGCAATTTTCCTGCGCCGGGAGACTCGTTCTTCGGCATGACATACTCGCAAATGGTCCATGTCACCGATATGCGAGTTCTGCTCGTACCGGACTCTAATCATTCCGACTTCAAGACCGTCGGCTTTTACAGCCCCGTTTCTCAAGAGCCGTTCTATACGGGTTTGGGTTTATTCCAGCTCGCGCTTGACGAATGGCTGCCTTGTTTTCACAGTAGCAGCATCGAGATGACATTCTAAATTTCCAATGTACCAAGTACTGGTAGAGTCTCAGTTACTCAGTCTCTCCCAAACAGACTCCGCTTCAGCTCGAAGCTCGTACTACCTCGCATGTTGAAGTCTGAGTGTAAAATAGTTTGCCAGTCAACCGTACTGACTATATGAATGTCCATACATTTTAGTTTCTTCGAATCCTAAGGATCGTTGATTTGAGCGCTAGCTTGAGCATCCGATCGTATTCAGGGCACTGATTGGGCACAGTGCCGGGCACTGAGTAAAATGATCGTCAACGCGACGTGACGATTCACGTGTAAGTGACTGTCACGGTTCCGGTTTGCCGGTTCTCCCTTTTCTTGGTGCACATTCCTAGAGCTTTCCTTGCTATCATGTCGGTGCAGTCCTGTGAGTTGGAAGCTATTGCGATTAGAACCGATACTCACGACTCTCAGCCACACACTCCTCAGCCGTCTTTTTCTCGGCAGGTTCTAGTGCTCTCAGTGTTCTCTCGAATCGAATAAAAAGCCGTCTTGCTTTGCGTCGTCTTAATTTTGCCCCGAAAAGCAACCTAGCTGCACCCCACGCGTCCGACGACGAATCCGCGAACGAGGAGCAGTCTTCCGAGTCGGAATCGTCGTCCGCCGCTGGTACACCGAAACCTCCTGACACGCGCACTTGGAGATCGGCCTCCAATCTATGTGCGTCGTTTCGTGGGCTCTCTCTGCCGCCTTCTCATATCTTCCAAAGATCACTGGAACCGCCCGAGAGTCGAGCTCGTGGATCTTCCCCTGGAGATTATTGAACTCATCGCGGAGTCGCTACGCGATCCGAAATGTTTCATGGACACGGCAGCCTCGTACATTTCGGAGAAACACTCTGACTTTTCTGAGGCGCGCTTCTCTCTTAGCGCATTGAGCCAAGTGTCTTCAGGCCTTCGAGGCGCCGTCGAGCGGATTTTATACCGCAACCTCCAACTAGATTTCACCGGGTGGAAAGGCCGGAAACATCCTGGGTGGCCAGCTGGCTCTCTGCGTCTACTGTTGCGCACGCTGGAGGAGCGACCCGAGCTCGGACGATATATCCTTACCGCGGCTTTGGATTATCAGCTCTCCACTGAGTGTGAAGCACTCGAGAAGGGGCTAGAGAAATTCCTCACGAGCGCACCAAACCTTACCCATTTATTCCTATCCCAATGCCCGGTGGCCCTCTGGGGGTTCCCTGCAAAGCACATCACAGGCTTTGCCACAACATTCGCGCCCGGCATCCTGCTTTCCATCCTCGAGGAACTTCCCGCCCTGAAGGACCTGCATCTGCGCGATTGCCACGTCATGGCCCTGGCCGGAACCGTCCCACCACACAAGTTACAGCGCATACGCCTGGACAGCAGCCACGAGAACGCCTCGGCCCACTTTGCGCGCGTGCTCACCATCTGCGGAGGCTCCGTCCACGAGCTCGATGTCCGCTTCATCGGCGGCCTACAGCTCCCTGCGCCTTTTTTTTTCGTCGATTCCGGCGACTACCCACGCACTGGCGGCGATGCCGTCCGCACGCTCCGCCTCGACAACATCAGCGTTCTCGGCCACATCTCCTCCGGTTACGCGCATCTCCTGCGCGACCTCCCGGCGCTCCAGCACCTCCACGTCTCGCACCACGCCCCGTTTGCGTCGGGCGCGTTCAGCGTCCTGCCCGCGTCCCTGGTATCGCTCACGACGTCGGCGTACTATGGTCTATGGACGTCCGAGGCCAACAGGGTCGGGTTCATGGCATCTCTCGCCAGCTGCATCTCGATGAGCACCCGGGAGATTGCGCGCGTGGAGGCTGCGAGCGAGAACGCGCAGGACCTTCAGCCCCTCATTAGTGCATGCAAGACGGAGAGAGTATCTTTCAGGAAGATCGAGGGCCGTCCGTTTGTAACTATCTTCTGTGAGCTTTCCTTGTTCTTCTTTTGACTGGCGTTCACTAACGGGCCTCGAGTCGGAACCAGAATCCCGTGCAGGATCGAGGAGGAAGCGCCCGGTGAGGATGAAACAGACGACGAGGAGGGCGAGTCGTCGTTTCGAGACGTGATAGCAGCGATACCCACACGAACTCAATAACTTCGCTGTCTCGCATGTTGATCGTACTTTCGCATTGTTTTGTTAGTATGTAGTCGCATGCGCTTTGGTTGGTTTACATATGGATCAAGAATAAATTATGATACATACTACGGAGAGTCCGCACTTATAACCTGCTCTCCAAAAGAAGGGGCCCATTCCTCCACGCGAGCGTATTCTTCCCAAACGCAGCCGCCAACGCCTCGTTGACCGTGCGCACAAAGACAAACTCCATCACACTCCTGATTTCAATGGCGACGTCGTGCTCGACGTCCTTGCGGTTAGCCCACGGGAGAATGACTTTTGTTATTTGAGCGCGGTGAGCGCCGAGGACCTTCAGCCGGAGTCAGCATTTAACTTCCCAAGGAATCAATATGGCCCACCTTCTCCTTAATCCCACCAACCGGCGTAACGCGACCTCGCAGTGTTATCTGTTCATCGGTTAGCTAATTTCGGATGCTTCAGCGAGCGAACTTACCTCGCCGGTCATGGCGATGTGTGTCGGAACCCGGGCCCCAGTCAGAAGAGACACAAATGCGCACACCTAGGATCTCAAGTTAGCTGCTCCAACGCAGGAAAGAAAGAAAGCCTACCATGGCAATCCCCGCACTCGGTCCGTCTTTCTTCTGTGCACCGGCAGGCAAGTGCAGATGGATGTCGATCATCTCGGGCACCTTCAGCGGATCGTGCGCGCGCGAGTTTGTTATACACAGATCATATGCGTGGGTCTTGACCCAGCTCAGCGCGATCTCTCCACTCTCCTTGATGACCTGGAGGAAAAAGTAAGGAAACAAAAACAAGTACGCAGAAAGATCGCAGTCACCTCTCCCAAACTTCCGGTCAATTTGAGTCTGCCCGCGCCCGGGACAGAGATAGTTTCCACCGGGAGGATACCACCCTCCCCTTGGCCCATCACCACGAGGCCAAAGACGACTCCGCGCCGTTCTTCCCTATCCCGTTCCTCCCCGTCATAACGCGCTATCCCCAAGATCGCCTCCAACTCGCTCTCCTCCACGACCGACGAGTATTCTCTCCGCTTGATCTTGTTCTCCTGGCCCGCCTCCAGCTTCGCAGCATTTTCCTGCTCGTCGACGTGCTCCGCCCACTCGACAGCTTTGTAGCGCACCACCGCTCCGATAGCGCGCTCCAAGCTACGCACGCCCGCCTCTCGCGTATACTCCGTGGCAATGGTCACCAGCGCCGGCTCCGTAAGCTCCACTGTCTTCGCATCCATCCCGTTCGCCTGGAGCTGCTTCGGCAAGAGGAAGCGCCGGGCAATGTGCATCTTCTCGTCGTACGTGTACCCTGCAACAATCGTTAGCGCCTCTGCAGCAGAACAGCGCCGTCGGAAGACAAACCCGATAGCTGCACAATTTCACACCGATCCAAAAGGGGTCCGGAGATGGTCTCGAGACTGTTGGCTGTGCAGATGAAGAGGACCTGGCTGAGATCGATGGGGACGTTGATGTAATGGTCCTGCGACGCCCATAGTAAGCTGACCTGCATTCCCAGCAGAGAACAACGTACATTGAATGTGTGGTTCTGTTCGGGGTCCAAGACCTCCAACAGGGCCGCGGAGGGATCGCCGTGGAAATTGCTCTGTCCAATTTTGTCAATCTCGTCCCTGAACAGGCCGAGAAATTAGCGACCATCGCTGGGTGTAAAATGACGGCGTACAACAGAAGGACGGGGTCGCATCTCCCGGCCTTTCGCATCGCCTGCACAATGAGACCAGGCCCACTTGCCACGTAGGTACGTCGGTGACCACGAATTTCTCCCTCGTCGCGCACGCCGCCCAACGAGATTCGTTGGAACGGACGGTCGAGAGCTTTGGCGACCGACTGCCCCAATGACGTCTTACCTGTCCCCGGAGGCCCGACAAATCTAGACAGTGGAGATAAGCCACATCAAGGCAAGAGAAAAGGGGAACGTACAGGAGAATAGGTCCTTTGACGCCTTTCCTCGCTGGCCGTGCTACGGCTACGGGTGCCTTGGCCTTCTCCGCCTCCGCAGCATCGTATTTCACTACTTGTCCCTTCTGCTCCTGGGACTCTGCGGCAAGTCGCTCGCGTTCAAGATTCATCTCCTTGAGCCTCACGACTGCGAGATATTCGATTAACCGCTTCTTGATCTTCTCAAGTCCGTAGTGGTCGCGGTCCATCTGAGCACGCGCTGCAGACAAGAACGAACGGTCCCGGATTGTTCGCGGGGGCTCGAGAGCAGAGTTGGGCCACGGCACGGCGGTAAGCCATTCGAGCTAAAAGCAAATTTAGCATTGGCATTTAACCCAAACATGCAGCGACTAACGTAGGACCGAATGACTCCATTCTCCACGGATCCCTGGGGGATACGCTTAAGTCTGCGCCACTCTCGCACTCCCATCTTGCGCTCCTCGGAGCCTTGCTCCATGGCTTCAATGCGGCGCTTCAGCTCGGCCATGTCGTCCGCTTCGTGCTGCTCGTCGTCGTCCAGCTCGGATGCTGGGCCACCGCTCTGGCCATTGCTGAGGTTGCCAGCGGGCGCGGTACCAGATAGCGCCTGGAGCTCCTTGTGAATGGCCGCGAGCTGTTGGCGTAGAAAGTGTTCCTTCTGCTGCTTGTACACAGACTCCTCTACTTGAGTGGCAATCTTTGTGGACACCTCGGAGATGGAGGCTTGCCGGGATAGAATCTCGGCCGCCAGAGTGAGGCGTGCTTCTGAATCAGTGATGGAGAGAATGGCTTGATTGAAACCCCCGAGTTAGCAAACATGAAGCGAACAAGTAGGATGCACATGCCTAATTTATCAGTAAACGATGCTTTCAGAGAGCCCACCAGGACATCTGACATCCACGCAGCCTTAGCAGATGTCATGTCTTCGATTGCAGCGGACATCTTATTTGGAGGTTAAACAAAGAAACAAAAATGTGTTGACATGGAGGCCCACCTTGTGGTATGCGTCGCGACGAATTTGGTGTGCCGAGTCCCTGACCAGCCGGTCAATCAGTCGGAGAGCGCTCTGCTTGAACGTATCGACGATCTTGGCCGCGGGAACCTTCTCAGTCGGTGGGTACTGGATGTCCCAGGGAGCAAAGGCATTGTCCGGGTCCGGCACATATGGAGCGAGCAAGCGGACGCGAGTGAGACCGTGGAGAGTTAGCAAGTAGCTCTGGCGGCTATTGCGGCCTGGTGGGCGTACAAGGCGAAGGATGCGTGCGGCAGTCCCACACTCGGCGAGAGTGGAGAGATTGGTGTCGGATGCGACAGGAACCGCGGCTACAACAGGGAGGGCATCGGACTCTTCGACGAGAGCGACCAGTGCCTCGCCGACCTGGTTTGAAACGGGAAGGGTTATCCTGTTTCCTGGGAGGAGAATGGAAGGGTGGGGTAGCGGAAGGATGGGTAGCTTGGAACTGGCCATGGAGGAGGAATGAGCAGAGTA
>CVRE01177730.1:0-14549 GCA_001179765.1 Crepidotus sp. BD-2015
GACGCACCAGATCGTCCATGACGCCCCGCATATGGTCTGATGCCGTGGAGGATTTAGCCGACTCGTCGGAGAAGGCTTGATATATTGGAACTTCGGACGATATGAATAATCTGGTCTGAGGGTTGGGTGAGATGAGGCGGGATGCAAGCGTGTATGATAAACCAACCTTGTTCTCGTAACAGGCTGGATGGAACGTCAGTTGAATTCAAGAAAAACAAAGATGTAGACGCACCATCTATGAACGTGATGAATCTACGAGCCAGATCTTTGCGGTCCACGCCCATCTTGCAGACATCGAGGAGGAACACTGTCCCAAAGACGCGCGTGATCTCTAGGTAGTCGGCCGCGCTGAGGGGGCTCCCGCAAAGCTCCTGGAACGTGAACCGCGCGACGCTCGCAGTGGAAGAGGGCACGACCAGAGCGCGACCCCAAATGTGCAGTTTGCGGTTGCTCACGGCCTTGTCGCCTTCCGTGATGGACGAAAATATAGCATCCATTTTCTGGGCCGTTTCAGGCGTCAAAGGGTGATGGTAAGGCTTGATTGAGGACGGGGCACGAGCGACACGGCGGTAGTCTAAAGGAGATTCAGAACCTGCGAGATGAGTGTAGCGTTGGATGCGCACCTGTTCCCGAATCGAGATCTGTCACCTCAAATTGGGATTTGAGAAGCTCTATGGTGGGGATGAAGCTCGAGCGCTGGATGCCATTCTTATACAGTTCGTCTGGATGGCGACTAAACAAATTATAAGTAACCGGTTACGCAAAAATAGAGGGACATACTTGGAAGTCATCACGCAAACCACCCCAAAATTGAGCAGACTCTCTAGCAGTCGCCGCAGGATCATTGCGTCTGCAATGTCTGTTACCTGCAGCACGTGTGAACAAAAGGATTGGAGACCGGGGCGCACCGTACCTGGAACTCATCGAAACAGAGCACCGAGGCCTCATTTGCAAGATCCCGCGCCACAGGTAATATCGGATCTCCACCGTCTCCAGCGTGCGCCTTGACTGCATGCACCCGCTTGTGCACGTCGATCATAAAGGCGTGAAAATGTACGCGGCGCTTGCGCTTGATGTCAGGGGGCAGTGTCGAGTAGAACAGGTCCATAAGCATGGTTTTGCCTGTCCCGACGTCCCCATAGAGGTACAATCCCTTCGGAGCATCCGGAGGCGGAGCGGCGGGTTCGTCCGCCCCAAACGACGAACGGATGCGAGAGAACTGTGCTGCAGCGATAATGAAAATTGCCAGAAGATCCCAGGGCCTCCACGTACGAAAGAAGCAGGTCCCGGTGGTGGGATTCTCGGCGGGTTGTAGCCACGCAGTTTATCGTGCAGATCCTGGAGTTTCTGGATTATGCGCGTCTGGTGGTCGTCTCCCCGCAATGCACCGCCTCGGACGAGCTTTCTGTACTGCGGTAGAGGGGCTGTCGCGAATCTTCAGAAGAATGTGGTTAATAAAAGACATTTGCGATACCGTTGTCGCCAGCTCCTCGGGGTGATGGAATTGGCTGATAAGAAGGACGTTCGGTGGCAGAGGCGAGAGAAGACTGGCATCTTCGCCGAGGTGAGTGTACGAGTGTTGCAGAGCGGCGAGAAATTCTTCTGGCCGCCCAAATTGTCCGGAGCATGGGCGGGTGGAGCCGACGAGTGCCACCGCGTACAGCCACGCGAAGCACCTCAGGCTTGACCAGCGACACCTTGGCGACACCCATCTCCTAGAAAGACCCGGCCGGTCCACAGCGATGCCCCTCTAACCCCGCAGTATATCTCTATGATCTCAGCGAGTCTTGGGTGCTCTTTTATGCAGCAGAATTCAGCTACCTCGAGCGTCTCGTACCCACCCACCAGGAATGATTTCCTTTACATGCGTCCGCACTGCGCAGCTCCCAATTCAAGCATTCAATTGAATAAAACTTCCATGAACTTCCATCCAAAAATAAAACTAGCAATGGAATCCTGCCTTCCATAAAATGATTGAGACTGCTTTCAATCCCAGACCTCCTTGAACCTTCCCTCCATCCAGCGATACCCACCGTCCTATGCGATGCCCCCGGACCGTAGAACTCAAGGTAAGGACATCCGTCGACCTTCAGTTCATTCTCAATGCTGATCCTTCAACCAGCACCCGAGAAAGATTTGGTAGGTTGTTCGAGTATGCTGGGTGCCGGACTGACGACCCGCAATCAAGGCTTGCGACGCCCTCTGTCGTGCTTTGGGCCTCGAACAGAGGCCAAACGTGTTCGGCCCGATTGAAGTAGGTTCAGCTTTCCCGTTCAACACGACGACGCTAGTCACCATACTACCAGCACATAGTCCGGGCAAATATAGACGCGACATTCGACATTCGGCTTCCTGCCTGTGATCAAGAAGAAGACAATATGGAGAGATTTGTTCATATGGTACAGTACATCTCAGCATACATACAATGGGCGAATCGCCGAGTTTTCTACAGGCAGTCCAACAGTTTCCTGGCTACTTCGATAACACCAAGCCCACCTACATGAAACGCGTCATGGCTTTACGGGCGTACGGTATCAGTCGCCTCGACGCAGAGTTGAGTTTCGACGTAAGTTTACCCAGTAATTCTTGACGCGAAGCACTAACCGGCTCGGAAGAAACAATCCAAGAAAGCACGGGCTCGGGGTCCGACGCCATTCCCTTCTTTCCGGAGACTCGGAGGTAACATCATAATAAAAGTCGCGCGACCCCGGGAGACAATTTCGGGCGCTCTACGAGAGGCTCTTTCAATCGACAGCGAGACGGACAGCGCCTGCAGTCCCTCTTCATCGCCTGAACCCGAGCCCTTCGAACCAGAACCTGAACCGGAACCGGAACCAGAGGAGGAGCCAGAAGCAGAGCCAGAGCCAGATCCAGCACCACAGCCAGAGCCAGAAAAAGAGTCTTCGGAGCCCGATTTCGCCATCCCCGCCGACCCCATCCAGGCATTCCTCGAAGGGTGCTTCCCCCCGATGTCACATTTGGCCGATTCTTTCCGACGTACAGGCGTCACTACGCATCAACAACTGCTCGGAGTGGCGCACTGGACCGACGAGCACATAAGAGGGTTCTTGACGAAGCACAAGGTCGCGCAGACGCCGCTCGAAGAGGAGACGCTGGTGATGGGCTTAACGGTATGGTATTGCTGTTGTCTTGAGCAACGTGAAGCACTAATGGTTACTCCAGGGTTTGCTTTTTGACCCAAACTCAAATTAATTTCTCGCTATCTTCCTCGTCATCTTGCTATAGTATCTTGCTTTCCAATCCATCCGGGCGTGTATGCGCTCGAAATTGTTTGCCCACATATCAACTCTTACCAGTCGTCCCATTCCAATCAAAAATACTATATCTAGACCAATGCTACTGTATTACATTCTGAAAATGCCAAATCCTTTGCCATCCCCGTCCCACGTCGTCGAGTCCCTTGGCCCGCCGCCCGCGGCCTTCCTCGCCGCCAAGCCAAGCGCCAGCCCCACCACGTCCCGCGTATCCGCCGGGCGGATGATCCCGTCGTCCCACAGCCGCGCGGTCGAGTAAAGCGCCGTCGACTGGTGCTCGATCTCAGACTGCAGCGACGCGTGCTGTGCGGGGTCCTTCGAGACAGCGGCCATGACTTGCGAGAGTTGGGCACCGCCCATGACGCTGATCTTGGCGTTCTATGTGAGTTGGGTTGTGAGTGAGATGGAGGCGAAAGTTGGTAAGAGGACGTACGGGCCACATCCACAAGAAGCGCGGTGAATACTATTGTAGTCTACGTTTAGAGCGCAACACGGAACAATGAGTCAATGCACGAACCGCGCGGCCAGCCATCCCTAACAGAAGAATATGAGTCTTTGTGCAAAAGGTAATAGGACTTTCAAGCATACCATAATTCCCCGCGCCGAAAGAGCCGCCCACGATGACGGTGAGCTTCGGCACATCCGCGCACGCTACGGCGCGGACCATCTTGGCGCCTAGATACGAACTTGTCAGTCAAGAACCGAGAAAGGAGCCACAGAGATAGTGGCTCACCGTCCTTGGCGATACCTCCCCGCTCAGCTTTAGACCCGACCATATACCCTGTACAATGCTCAGCAAATTAGATATGCAGGGCAAGAAAAAAAGAAATCACCTGTCACATTCACAAGGAAGAGTAGCGGGATCTTCCGCTGAGAACACAGCTCGATGAAGTGTGTCGCCTTCAGCGCGGAGGGCGAGAAAAGAATACCGTTATTCGCGCAGATCCCCACCTCGTACCCGTGGATGTGCGCAAAGCCCTACCCAGCGCGAATCAGAAGGATGACTTAGATCGGGACTATCATGATGAACGCACGGTGAGCATCGTGGGACCGTATTCCTTCTTGAACTCCCGGAATCGGCTACCGTCGACGATGCGCGCAATGACGTCGCGCATGTCGAACGCCTGGCGCACATCCGTGCCGACGATTCCGTGCAGCTCGGACGCGGGGAACAGCGGGGCCTCTGGCGGGGCGGAAGGCTGTGGCGGCGGGCGATAGACAGTCGGTCAGGCTGGTGTATGCGGCATCGAGGTATGCCGACGACACTGACCAGTCCCTCTGCCCCCGCGGCTTTCCCCAAGTCGCCGATGACCTCCCTGGTGATTGCAAGCTAGGGCACAGCGTGAGATGGAGGTATATCGAATAGGCTGGTACGTACCGCGTGCTCGTCGTCGTTGGCGAGATGGTCAGTTACACCGCTCTCGCTCGAATGCATCATCCCCCCGCCGAGGGTTTCCTCGTCCACCTCCTCTCCCGTGGCCGCCTTAACCAGTGGCGGCCCCGCTAAGAATATGCGTCCCTGGTTCCGAACGATGATGTTCTCGTCCGCCATTGCGGGGACGTAGGCCCCGCCTGGAACATTAATTGTTAACGCTGTCTGGGTGAATCAACACACCTGCAACCGAGATCCCATGTATCGAGGCGATCTGGGGTATCCCGAGCGCTGACATTTGTGCCTGTCGCAGCAAAACGGGTCAGAAAAGATGCTCTCACAGCACACGAGAAAATGCATACCATATTGTAGAATATGCGCCCAAAATGCTCTTTATCCGGAAATACATTCGCCTGGTATGGCAGCGCCGCACCTAGGATCTGGAGCTGAGCAGGAAGCAGCTTGAAAGCGGCGGCTTACCCCCAGATTCCACTGTGTCCGCAAACTATCGCGTAAGAAAGGAGAACAGCCGAGGAAGAAGCCTTACCAATGTACACACAAGGCAGTCGATGCTCTCGCGCGACCTCCTGTGCGCGTAGCTGCTTCTTGACCTACCGACGCGACATTATAAACACAAAAGCGCGCACAGAGTCATTTCTTACCGTGAGTGGATAGTACGCCCCACCCTTCACGGTGGGGTCGTTCACGATGACCATGCACTCCCGCCCGCTAATGCGTCCGATACCGGTGATGAGGCCCGCGCCAGGGATGGCTGCTCCGGGGTAAACGTCGTGCGCGGCTAGCGGAGACAGCTCTAGAAACGGCGTATGCGGGTCGAGCAGAAGACTTAGTCTGCAAGCGCAAGTGCGCGATGAATTCCAGGATTTGTTGAGTAGCTGCGAATGAGACAAACCGTTCGCGCGGGAGCTTCTTCCCATTGCTCCGAAAACGCTCGGCGGCCTTTGCGCCGCCTCCGAGTCTCGCTTCAGCCGTCTTGGCCTCGAGATCCGCAACAAGTGCGTCCATAGCCTCGGCCTTTGCAGCGAATTCTGGGGACGCCGTGGAGACCAAGGAGGTGAGAACAGATGCATGGTAGGGTCTGTGGCGTTTCCGTTTGGCGAGAGAAGAGGCCAGCGCACGACCAGAAATGCGCAGCGGCGAGTGCATGGTCTACCGTTCAGAGGCAGAGGGTGGTAGTGAGTATACGATTTTGAGCTGGTGAAAGTGCCAAGAAAGTGCGGGGAAGCTCCGCGACGTCGATCAACGCCGGCCCGAACGAGCCCGAACGCCGAAGTCAAAGCGCGAGTTCACACGACATCACGTTGATCTCAAACCACATCCCTCACTCGCACTTACAGGCTCTCGCCGCAGTCTCAGCGTATATGCAGAAGGAGTTGCTCAAAATATGGAGCGTCACAAAACCGCTCTTCAGTTGGCTCGATTGCCACTGCTTGAACCATCATTCCAGATATTAACCCAACCCCGAGCCAGGGGTTGACTATCCCAGCGCGCTCTTGTAAGCTTACTTGAACGTCGCCGAGAAGGTATTTCGGTCGCTGCTGATTTACATCCTCATCAGTCTTCATCGGCGCTGACGAAACGGGCCCGGGCCGCAGCCTACCAACATCTCCAGTGTCGGATAAGTAGGGTATGTGTAGATTAGACGAAACCACGTGAGTATCAAGAAGTCAAGACTTTCTACCTAATCCAACCGTCGTTCGTCGCTGTTTTTGCGTCTGCTGTGCCAAAAGCGTTGCCGGACTGGTCGGGGGGACCGTCTGTGCAACCACTGCGTTTGACAACCCGCTCTGGCCTCTGGAGCGCGGGTTCAAAGGCGATAGGGCCCCACTCCGTGCAGACAACGGGCCCGGAGCCACCGTTGCAGGCACCCCGACATTTATATCGCCCGTTACCCTTCTGCGAATCCCCGGCCGCGAGGCAGGGCGCCCCGGTCTTTCCTCAGTCTTGTCTGAATCGGAAAGGCCGGATGAGAACGCTGACGCGTCAGCCCCGAGGGCTTGTCGCCGCGACTTTTCGTGCTTGGATTGGACTGAGCGGAAATGGAGAAGAAGCTCTTGCCATTTGATCTCATCGCGCCCGATTTTGGAACGCGAATTAGACGTCGACCCCACAGATCTAGGTAATCAAGATCAGACCATGACAACCAGCGACGAACAGAATCCTCACGGCCTAGGGGCAATGTGTAGGAAACCCGCAGAATTGACTGCATTCAACCGGTTTCGAAGGGAAACAAAGGCTGAGCTCTGGGGTAAAAGCATCAGCAGCCCGTAAAGGCATTTGAAGAGGTAAGGGTATCGTTCGGGTTCAAGAAGCTGTAGACGGATATCTAGAAGGACGAGGAGTAATGTCTTAATATCCGTCCCAGGTTTCGTATGGAGACAGAGCTCACATGTGAAGACTGGCGATTCTATTAGTTGAACCAGCTTGTCTACCTGTACCAGCATTGGTACAGTAATTTCCAGGTCAGCACTGTTGAGTATATAGTAAGCGCGGTTCGCCCTTTCATGTGGACGTGACGTACAATATGTGCAGAAGATTTGAGGCGTGTTCGTACGCCTGCGCCAGGAGGCAAAGCGAAAACACGGCAACAGCGTTATGGCACCACGAGCGATACAGGGTCGTGAAAAGAGCCTGCCCGTCTTGCTATGGGCAAGCAAGGCATCAGCAAAAGTGAAGCGGGTTGGAAGATGGCTTACCCTCGTTTCTAAGCTTTTTAAGCGCTTGCGGAAATCCGCCAGTTCCGGCGAGGTGATGAGGATGATGTTCAGTTTCTGGACAATGACGCTGGCGAATTCGAGATCCTATAGAACATCCTTGAGTCAAGGGGTTTTACAAGCCAAAGGGCACGCGACGCACATCCTCTTTCTCCAATATCTCAGCAAACGTCCGATATATCCTCTCAGTATTGAGGTTGAGACATAACTGGCGAATGATAAGACTGCCTCTGGTCTCTAGCAGTCTTCGGTCGGTACTGAAGAGCTCTAGGAGGTTGATCATGAAAGCTTTGAAGTAGTTTTCTTCGGAACTCGATGAGATCTGGGCAAGGAGCTGCAAGTCGTGCTTAATGACCTGAAACGAGGGTAAGCACAAAAAGCAAGCCAGAAGCAAAGGCCACCTCTTCAGAACTGTCCGACAGCGTCTTAAGCAACGCGGGGAAAGTTCCGTCGTCCATGGCCAAGATCTACGACACGGTTAACTTTACACCAAGCAGGTTTGTTTGTCCCACCTTCTTAGGTGCTTTTTGATGGAGCATGATCAGCCACTTCAATGCAGCGACGCGAGTCTCTTCGAATTCGCTCAAGAATTGAATCGTCAACTCATTGACAGTCGCCTGGTAATCAAAAAGATCAACCTCCTCTGGAGGTGAAGTATAGGGTATGTTGATGCTATTCTGCCCTGTCTGGCTGCTGAATGACACCGGAGAATGAGGCCGACTCGGACCGCTTGGAAGGGGCGGTGGGCCCATCTCGCTAAGACGGGGAGTCAAGTTGGGGTCGAGGGTGCTGATACTAGTCCGAGATCGAGATAGAGGCGGGGGCGCCGGTGTTGTCGGAGACTCCATGCCAGGTTCAGGACTCGATACATCGCGGGACGAATCTTTTCCGGTGGTAGACTGTCGTGATGTGGAAGATGTGGGGGTGGGTGACCCTGGCATCCGAGGACCCGACCGGTCTGGCGGCGGCCGTGAAGGGGGCTCGGCGGGTGAGGGCAATGCCTGAATGACATTGAGGAGGAGCTTGTTGGTATGGATGGCAGCCGACTGAATCATGGCAACATGATGGGCAAGGTTCGGAAGAATTGCAGGGACGAGGCGTGGAGTGAAGGGAACCATTACTTCACTCGTGAAGTTCAAAAACTCGGCGAGCCACCGCAGTGCAGTGGACTGCTGGATTTCGTCGTCTGAGCTCGTAGGAAGATAGTCAGCCCCAGAGAATGTTGAAAAAGAGTTTTAACACTAACGTTCGCCGTCCAATTGCTGTATCAAAATTTCAATTATAGCATCGTAATCGACCTTCACACCTTGCCCAGGCACCCAAGCTGTGATATATATGAGTAGAGAGTCCGGCATGCCCGTCCAACACGCACCTCCAGTATCCCGATAGTCAACGTCTGCGGGAGCATCGTCTTTGAGAGGTGTATCGTCACCGTAACTCGAGTGGTCGTCGTTGTCCGCGATGAATGCAGAGCGCTCAGAGTGGTCCACGCTGAAGTCGGGGAGTCTATCGTCCTCTAACTGGCGTATGGACGAGTTATCGCGTTTAGACTTGGCCTGCTCCTCCGTCCGCTTGCGCACGACACTGACGTCGCGAATTTCGCGCACAAAGTCTGCGAGCAGGGTTTCAGTCGCGACGCGGACGTCCTCTGTCGGATCCGACAAGTATTTGCTACCAGGCCACAATTAGAAAGTGGTGTGCAGAAGTCTGAGCTTTTGCTCACAGTAATCCATCCAGGAACTCTGGAAGATAGGAAATTAATTCTAGCTCTGGGACCGAGTCCAGGACATTGATCCACGAGACCAGATAGCTTCGCGTAAAGGGACTGACAACATAGATCCGGTCGCGGAGCAGCGGTATGAAGTGGGCGAGGGAAAAGGCTTTTCTGGAGCCGATGTCAGGCAGTCCATCGGGGTATGCCACCAAGACGCCTTGGACCTCGTCCCGAACCTTTTCCGTTTCTGGGTAAAGGGGAATATAGACGGATGCGGACTCGGCAACTATGTCCTTGAGGAGTCGGTCAAGGAGTTCGGCCCCATTCTTGACGGACAACTCGGAGTCGGCTGCAAGCTGCAAACAGGGTTAAGAGATTCGAGGCCACACGGTGATTCGCTAACCTTGCTCAACGCATCGAATATTTCGTTAAAATACACCAAAACTTCGCCCTTCGACACCTTGGCGATATTGTAAAGACATTCCGCGGAGAAGTAGCGGATCCTGTTCTCCGTATCGACAAAGCAGTCGAGGAGCGGATGGACAAACTTCTCCATGTATGGAGCAACGTCGACTCCAAGAGCAATTGCGGTCCCAGCGAGCCCTATAAGCCCGCCGTTTCGGATGTGCAGCGGGTTAGAGGTGTTGTTGAACATCTCCACGAGCTGGTCGATAATTTGGCTGATACGGCGCTGGTCCCCCTGCTGGTGACATTCTCGGATTTGCCTTGGTGTGGTGTGAGCGCCTTGGTCGCGACTCGACTATGGTCCGTACTTTTCCAGGTCAAGGGCCGCTGCTTTTCGTTTCTCGTAAATCTTGTCGATAAGCTGCTTCGCAATTTGCGATTCCATGAGGAAAAATTGACGGTTCGTCAACGGAAACCGTTGGCCAGATTAGCGGGTAGGGTGTCGGGTTGACGCCGCTTTGAGATAGAACGGGAGGAGACAAAGGGTGGACGAGAGCCGAACACGCTCGGAGAGGTCCTTGACGTTGAGGGCAAACTGGAATGACTACTAGTACTACAAAGACAAACACTTAAGACGCGTCCAAAGCAAGGTCGCATACGTAACAGCTTGATAACAGGCCACTATCTCGCCTCCTCCCACCATGATACTCACCGGTCTTGCAGGGGCATTGCTGCTCATCACCCCCTTCACCCCAGAGTTGCTCGACCAGGACTGCCTAGCCGTCAGCTACTACGGAAACTACAATGATGGCCCGACGACGAACAGCGTCTTCATGCCCGATGCCGCGTGCCTCGCCTCATGGACGTCGCAGGCTGTTGCCTCCTCTGCTTCCATTGCGGAGGTCACCCAGGACTTTCAGCAACTCGTCTGGGTCCAGCACAAGGCGGTCGACGATAGCCTGATAGCTGCGACTCGTTCATTCCGGAACGAGTTCGATAGTTTCCTACAGAGATTATCGACGCCCAAGCGTGTTGGACGGGACCAAGAGGTTCTAGCTGCTCCTGAGGACAAGCTGAGCTACGAGCTCCTGTACCAGACCCCAACTGCAGCCCTGCTATCCATGAGCCACGGCGCCGCCAGGACAGTCGACACTATTCTCCCCCGCTTCTGGAAATCGGCTCTCGTCCCCGCTACACCTGTTCGCTTCCTACCGGTACCCGACGAGGCGCTTAAACACGTCCAACATGTCTTGTCCACCCTCAAATTCAACCCAGAGGTGGCTTCCATCGTGGACAGCATCTCTGTTCCTCAAATGATCAACGACATCCGTTTTCTCACCGGCGAAGACGGTCTTTCAGGAATCATGTCTCGCCACTCGTTCGCCCAAGGGTCGAGGACTGCTGCTAATTGGTTAAAGGTATGTACAGCACCGCGCTCGGTCCCGAACATTGAAGCGATCAACGCTCCACTGCTAGGATCGTTTCGAAAGTACTGGGGCGACATGCGAGCTCCAGCCCTTCCTGTTCGGCTTTGCTCCTAATGTTGTCTGGTGAGCTTCGCCCCTTCTCTCATTGAGTGCAATCCTCCAATTTTCTAGTTCTTACCCGTCTACCGTGAACACGACCGCAACGGTTCTCTTAAGCTCCCACTATGATAGCCGCGGTTCCTTTGGGAGCACTCGCGCACCCGGTGGAGACGACGATGGCTCGGGGACTATGGCCATCCTTGCGATTGCTCGTACAATCAAAAGAAAGGGCATCAAGTTCCACAGTAACGTGCAACTCGTTGCTTTTGCGGGTGAAGAGCAAGGGTTACTTGGATCCAAGGCCTACGCCAGTAAGACGCCCAATTTTTTTCTTCTTCTCGGTCTCTGATAATGCCTATTCCTAAAGCTAAATTGCGAGACGCCGACGCCAATATCACGGTCATGATTCAAGCGGACATGCTTGCTTACCATGCTGCCGGAGAGCCTCCTCAGCTGGGTCTTCCTGAAACGTGAGCCACCTTAATTCGGCTGGCGTGGGTTTCTGATCTTCCTCGTCCAGAATCGGCACCACCGAGGTCACGCAGCTTGTGGCGAATGTGTCTGCTATCTATAGCCCGGAGCTCGTCGTCGGCTTCACTGCCGTTAGTTCCAACTTCATCTGGGTGTTGTGCGTTATCTAACGTGCCATTCAAATAGGCATGCTGCTCTGACCACCAGGTTACATCTCCACCGTGTTTCTTCATACCTCTTCTAACCTTCATTAGTCCTTCCACGAACAAGGCTTCCCCGCTACACAGGTCTTCGAACGCGCCGGCCCGAGTGAGTTTCTCCGTCGGATCACTGCCCGGTCTCTTATTCTTCCGTAGTCGTGGATCCCATGTATCACAACAGCGGTGAGCCTTTTCCTCGTCACGGCGGCTGCTCAATCTCACATCCTAAATTTGCAGGCGACTTGAGCGATCGTGAAAACTACGATTTCGACCAGGTTAAGTCGATTGCCAAAGTTCAGGTCGGCACACCGTCGCTTGCTTGCGGATTCTAGCTAATTTCGTTTCAGCTCGCTACTCTTTTGCATTCCGCCGGATACGAGCTGTAGAATATCTTAGAGGGACAGAATTCTACATCTGATGTAATCTGGATTCATTTGCAATGTTTGTATAGATCGACCACTACCAGCGGTGAAGTAGAAACACGGCTGTCATGGAATACCTCTCCAGATAACCTCAAAGGCCTCAGGTCTGGCGCTGACCTCGGCCACCGAAACGTATCGCTGCTGATGGAGGAATGTTCGATTTCCGGACCAAAAATCCTTCGATCGTTCACAAGGTATGATTTACAAGTGAGAACTTGATTTTCGCCAGGTGTTCGAAGTTGGTGAGTTGAACTCGGTATTGGGCGTGGACAGAACCGGACAGAACCGCAATAGAGAATTCTCAGCCTGCAGCAATCCCAGTCGATATAGAGTACGCATCCCCTGCGTCTGTTGCGAGAATTGACGTTCGTCTGAAAAAAATACTGGACTTTCATGGGTAAGATTCCAGTGGCATATCCAGTTCATGCCAGCTGAAATCAACGATGAAATCTGGAGGACCGAGACTAAGAAAGGTGTCGACGGGATTGATTGAAAGTGGACGCAGAAACTCTGCGACTCGATAGACTATTGAGGAACCTGGCTACGATATCTTCACGGTGACTGAATCCGACCGTGCAATATGCGTCGGCGCTGGTGATCATATTCCACTGGCAGCCTGAGGAATGCGTTTGTTGGTGAAACAAGTTGAAAGTGGCGGCTCGGCCCTGGACGGTGACCAGACCAAGGACAAACAATGTCCGCCTCCGCCCACCTCAGAACAGTTCAGAACTCATCGTACTCTCGCTCGAGCGCGTGAGGCAGCAAGCGCTGGACCGTTCCTAACAATGCTCGTTGCGTGGCTAGTCCCTAGCAATAGGACTCGGTCCTTGGCGAGCGATCCCGCGATTCAGACATGGCATCACATCAAAAACATACATAGCCTCGGACAACCAGCGGCGAACGCGGTAAAGGCTGTGATTCTAGACTCGCCCGTAAGAGTCGGGCTTTTGCTTGCAGCGAGGCAGGAAGGAAGGAGCACCATATCAATGCCATCCTACTCCTTTGTACCTTTGCTCGGTGTTCGCAACCGGGCACTCCATACTTACTTCTCCAACAGTCTCATTGAACGCTCGAAAAGTTTACGCCGCATACGGCGTTCCGTGATTGAACAGAACGTTTCGCGACCAAATCATTATCCGGGATCAGAAGCCCTGTAAATGTATATAAGCCCGGCAGTTTCGCGCTAGGTATTTTTCCTTTTCTTCCCGTCCGCCTCCCTTTTTTTCGCAGCCTTTCTTTTGCTTGCCCTTTTTCTTCTCTTCTCCTCTTATTCTTGTTCCCTGGTCGTTGAACGACGACGCCCTGGACGGCTTTTACTTTTATTTCTATTCCAATTTCAACAATGTTCTCTTCAATCCTGGTTCTTCTCCCCTTCATTGTGGGGATCAACGCGGCGAACGACTGGAAAGTGCCCTGTACCTCGGGATCATGCTCTTACGGTACCTAGTCCCGCGCTCTGTTCCGTTGTCTTGTTGACACGGCGTACACAGATCTCCCTACTACCAACGGCACCACTGCATCGGGGACAGTGAAAATCGTGCGTCCTTTCCCCCCCTCCCATTTTGCTGTGCTCATGTGTCGGGCAGTGGGGCTCTCCTGACGCCATCACCGACATCACGACCGCTGCCGACTGGGAGATTATCGGCTGCGACCCCAACGCACTGCAACAGGACATCCGCCTCGTCTGCAAGACCGACTCGGATGACCCAAACTCCAAATGCGCGCATCTCTACCAAAACATCGGCGCCGTGAACAAGATTGTGCGCCTGCCCGAGAACGTATGTACCCCCATATGTTATAGTTATCCCCAGACTGAAACGGTGCGGTAGTGCGGGAGCAGTGCCTTCGCGCGCATCTCCCGGGCTTGGGTTCCTGACGACCAATCGATTCCGGGAAGCATTGCGCGCCGGCTCGTACGCCGCGACGGGAAGCAGCCCGTCGTCAAGGCGCTCGCCCTCGACACCAACTTCGAGGCCGCGGACTGGTCCAAGTGCGCTTGTTCACTTCTCCATATATTTATCCCCTTCTGACGCCCTGGCCTAGAACTGGCAAAGTTAACATCGCCATCCAGGGCGCCAACTTTCCTGGCGCGGCGACGACTACGGACGTCAAGGTTCCCGGCTCGCGCCGTGCTACCCGTAACGCCCGCCTGACGCGCCGTCTTTTCGGTGGCCTCGGCGACAAGATCAAGGACGCCGCGGACAGTGTGGGCGACAAGGTCAAAGACGCCGCCGGCACGGTCGCCGACGGGGCCAAGGATGCCGCCAGCAAGGTTGAGAGCGTCGCGGAGGGTCGGTACTTTCCCTGCTCTGCACGTTTCCTGCGAACTGAATATAATCTACGCAGCGGGCGCCACTAAGGTCGCGGATGCTGCCACCCAGGCCGCGAGCGCGGTCAAGGATACCGCTACCAAGGCCGAGAGCGCGGTC
>CVRE01177738.1:0-28116 GCA_001179765.1 Crepidotus sp. BD-2015
ATGTAGACGGGAAAGAGGCTTTACGGACAGCCACTGATCAATGTCCTTCTCCGCTTCACCTCGAGGGGACATGGCCAAGTACTTCTAAATCCTACACTACATCCTTCAACCGCAACTCCATGTTAGCAACGTCCACGTCCCGACCTGAACGCGCAAAAAGCATTCGCGCAGCTTGCCACATTCCTCTTGCATTCTCGGTTTCCCCCTGATGCTCTAGAATGTCTCCGATGCGAACCATGCATTCGGCACGTCGCCGGTGGACGTCCATCTCTGTTGAACCTTCCAAGACCGCTTGGAACACGCTGAGGGTCGTGTCTTCGTCGCCATTGTACGCAAGTAACGCATCGCCGAACAATCGTAGAGCTTGATACGTGTGGCCCAGATTCTTCGTCTTCCGCGAGCACGCAAAGTATGTTCCGGCCCAATGCAGCGTCTCCTCCACGCCATGCATCCTGTATGACGAATCCCCAAGTTTCTCCAAGCACTTGAGGACGCCCCACGCCATGTTACCTTGTCTGTATTTCTCGAGACACCCAATGAAAGAACTCCGCCCCTCCGTGGTCTGGCCGCGAACCAAGGACAAACTACACGCCAACCTCTCGCAGAAAAGCAGCCCCCTAGCCCATCCCAGTTTAGCAGACATCTCTTGAGCAGCCGTTAGCGCTCGGAGGATATCCGCCTCGTCTCGCCCAGCTGCGATGTCTATCTCGGCGATATTGATCAAAGAGTTTGTGTAGTAGTACGGTGATCGATTTGGGGACGCCAGGCGCAGGATGCCCTCGTTGCAGCTGCGGGCCTCGGCATACTCGCTCTTCTGGAAGCGGATCTCTGCCTCGGCATCGTGCACCTCAATTGCCTGGCCATAATCTGCCAGCCCGCTTGTTCCCAGCAACTCGTGGGACTTCTGGCACAAATCGAGTGCCTGGAGTAGCTTGCCTAGACAGGACATGGTTTTGGCCTCATCCACCAATGCGATCGACTCGTCCAACAGACTCCCCGCAAGGCGTGCAAGCCGCTGACTCGCCCGCGCGGAGTTGAGACTCTCTGCATAGTTCCCAACCAGCCTCTCCAGATATGGTCTCACGGTTTGTGCTGCAAGTTGCTGCAGAACATCGCCGGCCTCGATTGCCGTTGCCAGTGCAAGCTTGTTATACTCCTTTGATTTTGTGTATTCTCCGATATTTTCGTAGTGGAAGGAAAGTTTATTGTACATCATTGCTTTTGCGCAATCAGGATAAGCACAGGCGTACGAAAAACGACACACCTTGTCCAGACAAGTCCCTCTTGAAATATTCAATGGCCTGAGGTACAAGTTGATCGACATTGCTATCTCGAGAAAGAGGGCGCGATGTAGCACCCATGCACGCAATGAAGTACGCCCAGCGAAGTTCGTCGTCTCCGGTCGATTGGATCAAACCCGGGACATAGTCGAGAAGGGGGCTATCTCCCTTTGCCATCGTTCTAGAAAAGCTCTGCAGGCCTAAGATGCACCTGCCGACTTCTCCAAGCTCGGAGAGGTCATCCAGTCCGTGCAAGAAGACATTGTGTATATTTCCCAAATTTGACATGAGGCGAGAGACGAGGTCTCCGGGCGATAGTTGTTTGTGTTTTTCCCAGATCATGATGAGGTCACGAAGGTACTTGCGCAGGGGTCGAACGAGTGATTGGGGCGGCGGGTGCATGCTGCCCATATATTCTCGAATTGGACTCAACACCTTGAGCCGTTTATCGTGGTCTACGAATATGAGGGACGTGCGCAGGAGCGTGGACTTTGCCTGAGCTGGGTTGGATCTACTACTGGCGTGTAGATCCTCGTCAGAAATGCCATCGGGTAACAAGGAGAGGAGGCTGAGGAGGTCTTGTGCCT
This sequence comes from Crepidotus sp. BD-2015, assembly GCA_001179765.1. Taxonomy (NCBI): domain Eukaryota; kingdom Fungi; phylum Basidiomycota; class Agaricomycetes; order Agaricales; family Crepidotaceae; genus Crepidotus; species Crepidotus sp. BD-2015. Next base: position 1,868 of record CVRE01177738.1, read on the forward strand.
CTGGAGACTCTGCCATCCGGGGGCTTGTCAGGGACACGATTATAGATTTCTCCAAGCTCGAACGCTTGTCGTAACCGTCCGAGAGAAGTGCGGTGCTTTCTGACTTCCACCGGGACAGGGCGCCTGAGTATCCCTCAAATGAAGCTACGCTTGCCATTAAGCTGATCGCCAACGGGAAATTACCAGTCAAGTCAATGAGCTGGGCGAGATCCAATTCCTCCTCAGGTAGCGGCTCATCCGCAATCTCGACAAAGGTTTGCCGAGACGCAGAGGATGAGAGGGGCTTGAGAGGTGGCAGGAAGGGGCGTGTCCAGCGGACTTTTCCGGGTCTCTCAGCACCACGCATAGTTATCTTTGAGCAGGATTAGCTTGGGTCCAATCGGAGAAGTTCGCAAATCACCAAGAGGCCCAGCTGTGACACGTCTGTTAAAAGCGACAAAAACTCCTCAACCTTGAGGCGGGAGGCATCAGGTTCCCAAGGGGTTTCCAAATTATCTAGTATCAAAAGCGCGGGCGGGCATTCCGAGAAATGCCGCAAGATTGCCTTCGGGAGTTGACTGGACGGCTCGAGGCCAAGGTGGGTCCCGATGATTGCGACCAGACCATCATAGCCACTAGCAGACTCGCAAGAGATAAAATAGCGTTGGGCGTACTTGTCAATTATATCGGGGTGGTGCAGCGCGGCGACAGCGAGAGTCGTTTTCCCCATCCCCCCTGTCCCTAAGATTGCTGCCCTGGCCGGATTAACGGATAGAGTGGCGACGATATCTTGCAGTTCGGCCTCTCTCCCGTGGAATATTTTTGGTGAACCTGGCAGTATTGATAACGTACTTGAGCTAGGGTGATTTAAGCCCGACAAACTTTCCCGAATCTGGTCTTCGTTGAGTTCACGCAGGATATTGCGGTGCACGACATTCACCGAAGTACCGGCTTCTGATAACTGGCCATCGCTCCGTGCTTCGAGTAATGCGAGGAGTGCCTGGTGCCGCCGCTCTGTCTCGATTTCTAATTCTACAATCGCCGTTGCGAGTCCGACCCCTGATTGCATCTGAGAGTTGCAGTTGAGGCTCAGAGAATATGCTGATTATCCAACTCACAGTGAAGAGATCCAGTGACGCATTCAACTCTGATTCGCAGGCTTCAAGCTGTGTCGTGATTTCATGTTGTTTAAAGAGCCGCTTGATTTTGCCCAGGTCTTGCTGCGAGCGAAGGCAAGCCTGGAATCTCTGAAGTGTTCTACAAAGTTCGTGTAAGGGAAGTACGAACGGGCGTCAAAAACATACTGAGCAAGGCTGCCGATATTGTCAAGCGTTTTCGGAGACAAATTGCGCCCGGATTTGACACAGAGAGTGGCAATTCCATAGAGCAACTTGTGTATCCCGTGGACCATCCGAACACATCGCTCTCGGTTCATTCTCACATCCTAAAAGGTTTGAGCAGTGCTGAATCAGTCCATACTAGACGCGTACTTGGACCATGGACACGATCGACAGGGACACTCCTGCGACTGTCTTGAGAAAGGGCGCTCCCGTGGCATCCGAAAGGTCTTGGAGAGTGGTTGCAGAGACCCTTGTATAGTGAAGCAGGTCGGGAGGACTCAAGGTAGATGCAGGCATCTTGCTTCTTGCATCAAAGTGACGGACCCGCTTCTTATGAAGATCCAGAATGAAGGGTCAGCGTGTCGTTCAGCGGCAGTATGTCTGAATTCTGCCCGTGGAGCAATGCGCCAAATCGTCTGCCAATGAGATGAAGGGAAATGTGAAGGTCGCGGATAAGATCTCCATCTACCGATGCTAATCATGATAGGTTTGAACGAGGGGTCGCAGAGCCGCTCGTAGCCGAGAACATTGGTAGCGCGATAGAGCGCGATTCATATGGAGATTCAGAACAAAGTTGAGCGTGTTCCGCCGCAAATTAATGGCAGTGGCAACGCGGATTCGGCCTCGGCCCCGGGCCTCCCAATTGGATGAAGGAGGTGGTATTCGAAGTAGAACGACCCATAGAATATTATCGACGGACACGGTACGTATACCACACGGTGCACGCACAGTCATTAAACCGAATCGGTGTCGAGGACGTCGAGGACACTTTCTAGAAGAGGCGGCGGCGGGAGAAAGCCAGGTCTGACAGTGAGGCTCAGGTCACGTCACGGGACAACACCGCAATCCGGCTTGGCCATGGACTCTGTGCCAGAGCGCAACATCGCCGAATGGGACGAGCACGACGTACATACATGGCTCTCGTCTCTCGGATTCTCCCAGTATGAGCCCCAAATAAAGGGTCCGTGGCCAACTCCTGCATCCGCCCCACCCATCTGAACCACCTCTGCAGAACATGGCATCACCGGCGAAGTCTTGTGCATGCTCAACGCCGACTCTCTCAAGGGTGTCGGAGTATCCACCATTGGCCAGCGCCTGGCCATTCTCAAGGCAGTCTATCTCGTCAAGGTCGCACACAACGTCCCCATCGACCCGGACGACTATGTTCCCCCGTGTCAGCCCTCTTGTGTATCCAGGTAGCCTTCGCTGACTGTCCCACGTAGCCGAAGCCTCAGAGCGCCTAGAGGGCCTCACCGTGGAGAAACTGCATGTCATGATCAAGGACCAGGGTCCGTAATTGTGTACCAGCGGCCTGGACTTTTATCTCTGACTTGCTTCATTATCACCAGGCACACGCCTCCATCATTTAGAGGAGGAAAATCGACATTTAAACCACACCCTTCAACTCTTCGTTGAAGACTTCAATACTTTCCGGAATTCCTTGGGTCGATCGGTGTGTCACACATCCGCTCGGCTATGACTATTCTACAATTCCCTATGCTCCCAGGATGAGAATCTATCTCTTCGTCGCCAACCGTCATTCAAGTGGGCGCAATACGTGCGACCTGCAAAATCACCTACGAAACCCGACATCGAGTCCCCGCATCCTTCGCCGCAACAGCTAGAGCACGACCTCTCGTATTCGCGGAGCGGACAATCGCAGTTCTCTTCGTCGGCTTCGGCATCAACACCTCCCGACAAATCGCGTTCCACTCAACCTACAGACTCACCGAACCTCAATGGGACGCCAGTCCCACCAAAGGCAACGCGAACTGATAGCTCAGAGACCTTGAAGAGCTTCAAGGTCAGCTTGGAAGACCCAACGTGGAAGGTCCTCCCCGCAGCTCTCAAGAAGTATCGTATAAACAACGACAACTGGGAAAATTACGCCATGTTTATATGTTATGGGTCAACCGGTGGGGTTGTGCGCTTTGACAGTCTACTCTGATCATTTATTTTGTCACAGGCAACCGGATCGAGCGGTGTCTGAGCTACGACGAAAAACCCCTCCTCCTTTTCCAAAAGCTCAAAGACGCCAAAAAGAACCCTGTCTTCATGCTCAAACACATCAAGGATATCCGATCACCTATCGCTGTCGCCCAACAAAAGCATGCCGCGCGGAAGGCATCGTCTATCATGACCAACGGCAGCGCGACGACTTCGAATGCGACTCTGGGGCACACCGCAAAGGCACCATCGACGTCTACTCGCCCTCTTAACCGGCCGCCCCGTCTCGAAGTAGATTTGAGCGCAAGCGCAGGTGCATCGGCTCCAGGCATTGCGACCGCCATGAGCCCCGCACCTGGATGGCCGGAGCTGGGAATGATGTCCCCGTCGGCTGAACGCGGCCCAAATATCGACGATACTTCGCAGCACTTGTCTGCGAGTACGACATCTACCGCTGTCGCCACCTCGAACGGAGGACACGAGAGCTTGAGGCGAGTCAACGGTGATCCGAGTGAGGTGACACCGAACAGTTCGAGAGAAATGCCCCCTGTCTCCTCCTCCGGCGTGTCGTATGCCGTCGCGATATATCCATACATGGCAGAGCAGGAAGACGAATTCGATGTTGTCGTGTACGTCTCGCATCCTGTTGATTTTTTCGGTTGTTTTAACCGGGTGCTCTTCGCAGCGGGGATACTTTCATCATCTTATCACGGGCACGGGGGTGGTGGGTTGTGCAACGAGACCCGACTGGTTCGGGGGTCGTTGACACGGACATTGTCAAGCAGGGCTGGGTTCCTGCTGGGTGTCTACTGGAAACGAACGTGCCCGTTGCATCTGCAATCGCAGAAGCTACCGCTGCCAAGGGCAGCAATTCTGGTCCGGATTCACCACCAGGGACGCCAGCCTCAAAGACGCCTATCCTTCCCTTGAGCATTATCTCCACGAGTTTCCCCGGCATAGCCCTCATGGATTACAAGAAAAAGGGGGACGAGGAACTTGATCTGATCAAGGACGACGCATTGCGAGTGTTCAAGCGATACAACCACTGGTCATATGTGCGTTCTTTCTTCTGTTTTGGGTTTCTGTTACTCAATGGCCGCTTGTTGTTAGGCTGTCAAAGAAGAGGGCGGAGACCGAGGTTGGGTACCTGTATGTTCCTTGATCCCTCCCCACCCCGGATCAACTGACATTGTTTTAGTCCTGGTTCATTGGCAAGGTGGCTACAGGCCCAGCAACACCCAGCACGAGCGTTCCACCACCGCTTACATCCTCACTAATGGATGACACCAACCAGGCGCAGGTGTCGCCCATGTCATCTGCGTTTCCGGCAGTTCAGTCGTCACGCTCCGTTGCGGTAAATTAACTGCCCCTCCTGCGCCGCCCTTCATTCGTGGAACCTGCACATTATGGTTTTGAAGGCCTTTGATTTCTGCATGTGCCGGAAGCACTCTTGCCACATTCGTTCCCTGCCACGCAGTTGGCATTGTATTTTTTTCTTGAATACAGGCGACTCCGTCCCATCGACGAACGTCCCCCTCAGCTTGCATCTCACCTTACTATCTGGCATTAATATGGCTGTATACTTACCCGGCTACGACCGTCTTTTTGCTGCTCTCTTGTTCGTACATCTCTATCATGTCCATATGTACACTACTACACGCAACGATTATCCAGCTGATGTCCGGTATGGTACCGGAGAGAAGCATGCAAATCGTTTGGGGCACGGTGCGTGTTCCGCTCTTTCCTCTCTAGCGTTTGCAAAGCCCATACAAGAAGCGCATTTCCTTTTCAGGACGAAAAGGTGTTTCTCCGGAGCAAGCTTCTGCAGGTAAGCACTTACCTCGGGCGGACATTGGAGATTGGGTGTCGTACCGAGCACGATTTCAGACGCTTTCCATGCGAGCACGCCAAGGTGATGATGACCTTCTAAAGCGTGCTGATAGCACACATGCGCCCAAAATACCCGGCTCTACAATTGCTTCTTCTCGTCAATATCTCTTTCAACAATGATCTCGTGAACATGCCAAGGTACCTTTTGCCCCGGAGCCTCAGCTTAAAAGCCACGTCGATCGTCGACCGTCTGTTCCCGCTTGAACTGTCCGATGAACTCGTCGTTGGTCTCGACCGAAGGCCATCGTGTGGCGGTGTACTATCAAACCCAGGTATATTCCTACGCGGTCCGGTCAAGAGCAGTATCTGACCAACCGCCCAGTATGACAACTCTCTCGCGCCCAACTCTCCGTTCGGGGCCTATGTCTCACTTTTACCATTGGTTACGGTCATCACTCAGTACTATGCGCTAGTTTTTGCCATGATAATGTGCTGAACATTCCTAATAGCCTGCTACTCGCGGCGTTCCACATTAATTTCGGCGGTAAGTCTCAGGTCCAGCCGAACCTGCAACTCTGACGGTCCGGGTTTAGATGTGTCTGTCCATCTGAACGACAACGTGTAATGAACTTGAGTCTCTCTTGCATTGGTACTAATCGTCCTCACACTTCAGACCCGAGGCCCCGCTCTTTGACCAGATGTGGGAGGAGATTGCCATACTGCAGTCCACTGGCATCAAGGTCATTGGAATGCTAGGAGGTGCCGCTCCGGGCACATATCAACCATGCCTCACACCGCAGTATTTCGACAAATACTATCCAGTATTGGCTGGGTACATCACCAGGCAAGTTGTTCCACTGAATTGATTGTGATATACTGACGGGCTGCAGATACAACATCGATGGCTTGGACCTGGACGTGGAGCAGAGCACACCCTTGGAGGATATCATACATCTTATCGAAAAGTTGAAGGAAGACTTTGGGGATGATTTCATCATCACGCTTGCCCCAGTGGCCAGTGCGCTCGTCGATGGTGCCAATCTGTCCGGTTTCGACTACATCGAGCTGGAGAACCGGGTCGGACATAGAATATCGTGGTACAACGCCCAGTTCTACTCCGGCTTCGGAACTTTCTTCCCCGACGACATGTACCTCGACATTGTCAATTTCGGGCAGGGATTGCATCCAAGCAGGCTAGTGGCAACCACGCTAACCAGTCCGGACGAGGGATTCGGCTTTATCGACATCGACAGTGTTACCAGCAGCGTCCGAGATTTGGCACAGAAGCAGGATTTCAACTTTGGAGGGGTGGCAGGTTGGGAGTATTTCAACAGCCTACCCGGCGGCAACAACCAGCCATATCTGTGGGCAGAGTTGATGGCCAGCACGATGAGCGAGCTCAAGGCCAACCAAACACAATTGGCGAAATCGAAAGCAGCAAGATCCAGAGTGTGGCCACGGAGCAAATAGCGTTCAGTAGTTGTCTCATTCAATTCAGGGTTTTCTGCGGGTCACAGAGTAATGTCCAGTGTGATGTGAGCGTCAAGTGAGGAAGTGAGCGTGCGCAAGTTCTGAGTTACTGATTAGTCATCTTGTTTGGCCGTCTTTGCCGGTGCTTAGCTAAGGTATCTACGGCCGGTTGGCTGGCTGATGCCCGAAAACAACCGCAGACTGACTAGTGACTAGCAGTGTCAACGGTTCTGGATTGTTACGAACATGCCCAGCATGCCGTTTTTCACACAGCCGGGAAGGCCTCTACACCCACGACCCGGCGCATAAATTCGCCGCTCAAATGTTTGATCAAACCCCTCGTTTACACCAGTGTTCCTGTTCACATTTTTTATTGTGCCCACACGGATCCACAACCGTTACTCGCACCGGAAATCCTGTTTGAAGCCATGGAGTTCCGCCCAGTCGGCTTTCCTTCACTTCTACAGGATATGAAAGCCAACATGACAGTCGACGGCTCCGGCCTTAGTACGGAAGGTCGAAGTTTCAACTTTGTCCACTGGCAACCTGGAAGCGCGGCGATACATAATAGCGCTCATGCTGGCCATCTGGCTCAGATGCCTGTGCCAGCGCACGATTTGGTGCCTTTGCCAGTCACTTCAGTCACCGCCATGAAGCCTACTCTCAAACGCCCGCGAAAAGCTGAAGCCACCGTTGTGCCACAAATAGAAAGGGAAGAAATCTCAAATGTACCTATTTCTGCCCCAAAAAGGCCAAGGAAAAATGCCAAAAGTGGGTGTAGATTCTACTTGAGATTAATTGGATTAATCCTGTGTACTACAAATAGGGATCCTGCCTTCTACCACCGTCAAGTGGATGGTGGTAGAAACGCGCCCCTCGGGCTTCCCTATAACTAGAACTCTGACAAGAGGAAGGGGTCGTGGTCGAGGAAGAGGTCGCGGCCGAGGGAGAGGCGGGACTATTGGAGGACCTGAACAAATTTTGGATCCTGCAATTCAGGCGACTCCTGCAATTCAAGCGGCTCCTGCAATTGTTGTCGACATGCCATCGAAAGCTACTACGGTTTCATATCCTGACCCAGTGATACCTCGCCAATGGTCAAGTGTGAGCTAACATGCTATCGTGAACCTAATTGGATCTCATATCGTTGTAGAGCGCAGAAGAGCTGTTTGCGATATTTCCAGAACTGGCCGCCGCCGCCAACGGGATCGCGTCAGAGGTCTTCGACACTCCCGTTATCTTGCTGGATGGAAAAAGTGGCATGACGATTTCCAAGGCGTCGGGAAATGTTTGCATGAATCTCACCATGTACGCCCGTCTTCCTCTTCCCAGTCAGACATTGAGTTTCTCTTTGCAGCGTTAGGGAGTTTCTTCGAGAATCAGATGTGAAGGCGGAGCCCTCAAGTATTGCGAACTTGACTAATTACCCCCCGCCGTTCTACCCTGCTTCAACGACACTGGGATTGGACATGGGGGAGGCACTTGACCACTCATTCTTATCCCAGTCACAAGTCGTGCCGACGATCCCCAATGTCAGCCGTCCTCATTCGTTGGCGGGAGTTGAAGATGAACAAAGTACAAAAGAAGTAAACCACACCGTTGGTCTCTCCGACCGCATGGCACGTTTAGCTATACTGGATGAAGTTCCTGGAATCACTCCATTCTCACCGTCGGCTGCAATGCCTTCCGCCATTCATGAACCATGTACGGAGCCACCAACTTCAGTCCCGCCTCCTTCGTTCTCCGCCCTATATTCTCCACCGCCAGAAGCCAGAACAGTTCCTCGTCCAGTTCCAAAAGAGGTACAAGTGCTCCTCGATGCATATATCCACGGTACCCCGGTTCTCTGCATCGCATCTAATGCTTGTATGACCGCGACTTGGGGTACAAGGCTCCCAGACGAAGTGGAGATGGCCTACATGGGATTTCATACCGTCATTAGTGTTCAGGTACCGTTGTTTGTGCTTATACTGTAGGGCCTTACTCATAAACCCAAAGGAAGTCCGCATCCCACCACAATCTGGCGCCAATGATATGGTCGGAAGGGTCCAGTGGCACTTCAAACTAGAATGGGGTTCCGGCGGGGAAGAAGACTTGGGCCTTACCTCGGATCCTCTCCAGACAATGACTCCGTGGTGGCTGCCTCGATTCAGCATCGGGGGATCACCCTCTATCGAGGATCTTGACGAGTCCACGAAGTGTTACAGGGATCGCCGGCTCACAAGCCCTAATTACGAATTCAGAAACACCCCCATGGCCCATCGCTGTCCTTCGATTCTCCCCCTACACCTTCTTGTCCCCTACAACGACAGCGCTGAGCTTGGTTTTGGCCCAGGGCAAACAGTGGAGGGACATACGGGGTGGTACTGCACGGAGTGCGGAAAGCTGAACCGAGTGACGATGCTGCGACACCGGCGATGCAGCAGTTCTTTTTGCCCCTCCAAAACACCAGACAAGGCACGTGACACTAGAGGATACTCCGTTTCGCTGGATTCTATAAGAGGGCCGCACGATACGATGATAGTCCATATGCCGAGGAACACCTTGCCTTGGTCAGATGTTGCAACGAAGATTAGCAGTTGGGGTGATGGAATGCTGGTTCTGCACTATGCTTTGGTTGCAGGCATAGATCCCATCGGCGACATCGATCACCCACCGTCGCAGTGGCTTCCCGAAGGCGAGGTCTCTGCGCGACACGTCTTCACGGGCAATGCCCCGTCATTGCAAGGAGATGCGACGGAACTGTTCGACAGCATACAAATTGGGTGTGAGCTAGTTCGCGATAGCAACAATTCTCCATACTTTAGTCATTCCGTCGCTACGCCGGACGGTCAATGGCCAGCATGTCTTGTGCTTGCCCGAGAAGCTCTTGCTAAAACCATCAAGACTTATATCTACCAGGGAGACGAAACAGTCCAGATCCAACAGCTATTGGTAAAAGGATGGGTGGACACCGGGAAACTGCGGGTGAGGTCCTATTTACGGTACACCCCATCGCTTATGGATCTCTGGCGTTCTTTCAGGCGACCGCCCCTCTCTATGCTCGTGGTCGAGGGAAGTGGGTGGCCATGATGTGTTTGGGCCACGAGCTGGTGCTAAAGATTTATCCGAAATCACGCTCAAACCAGAATCTAAACAGTGTGCACTTCGAAATGGAGGTCAAACCGGGGCAGCCTCTCGGTGGATCGGATGGAATCCTCTCGGAGCCCCTGGAATCAGTACCGAATGGTGAAAGCCCACGTAAACGTCAGAAGCTCGAGCCCACAGCTGGCCAAGTCAACAATCCAGACGCTGTGGACTGTGGCATTCACGATTTCTCATCTGCCCCTTTCCCGACGGATCCTCTTGCCCACGGGTGCGACGCAGCTCCAGCCAAACGCGGTCGTGGAGCAGCAAAGATGCCTCCGGCCTTCGTCGTGACTTTGCTTCACGGCGACACTTTGGTTCTCTCCGGTGATGATTTCAATGTGAGCTCTTTGATACCACTTAAATCTGGCTCACTGAGCATGGACTTCAGTATTCCATCGTACGTTCTGGAACAAGCATCCGTGCGTATCTCGCAGCTTTAAAATACTCCTTGTGAACAATTTTTCAGTTTTGGTTGCCCATGGCCAATCGAAATCATAACTTTATCGCGTATTTATCGCAACTGCGGAAGGTTGGACACGGACTTTTAGTCGGTAAATTACCCACGGACTACATAGGTGGATTACAACAGGTACATAGAATGCCTGTCCAAATGGTAGGAGACCCCTATTTATCCGATCAATATCGCTGGGTCATCTCTGAGATGTCATCGGCGGGCTGAACCGGTCCACTCGTCCCTCTCCAGCCTCGACAAGACGCTGCACCGTGAATACGGTGGTTCCTCGCTGATGCGGAGGTTCACTACGCAGATTTTGCCTCCTGGTCGCAATGGCCGCCGCGTCACGCGCATGGTGGAACTACTCATCCAGATTCTCGTATTATCCGTCATTGCGTGTGCTGCTTCTGCGGTCAATGCGCTCAATTTCATCCTGACGACCTCTGAAGATATAGCTTGTATATCACCGCCCTAGAGATTGCATGTGGGCCTCCTTCTTTCCGTGACCCCATCTTGACACTGAATGAACCGTAGGCAAATGGCTCATGATCTATCATGGCCGCACAGTCATTGGAGGTAATACTGTTCATTGAACGCTTTCACAAACGAACGGTGATTAAATCGGACCGATAGGCCTGTATCTCATTGCAGTCATGGTTCTCATCCCTCTCTTGGGATTTTCTTACACGTCTCTTGTTATCGGGCGCCACACTCACGATATCCCACGATATCCCATGCCAGATAAAGACGATCTGACGGAGCCTTACGAATGTACCAACTCCGATGGAGAGCTGGCCACTTGCCTAAAGTGTAGCGGCGCGTGGAAACCTCCGCGGTCGCACCACTGCTCTTCCTGTGGCGTCTGTCGGACGGATTTCGATCATCACTGTCCTTGGGTAACCTTCACCTTGTCAGGGCTGCAGTAATTGTGCATTTACACCCTATTAGATTGGAAACTGTGTCACTCGGACTCGCATGAAGAATTTCCTGACCATGCTTTTCCTCGCCCCCGTCGCCTTCTCAGTCGCTCTCATTCCTGTCTACCGCATCCTAACACAACATATTTCCCTGGCTCTAAGCGTGTCCCAGCATAGCGCGTGGGCGAGCGAACTGTGGTGGAATTGGTACGGTTCCTGGATTTTTTTCGGCGGGCCCTTTGGCCGCTGGATTTTCGGCATGGCCCTAGGTTTTCGTATTCTTAAGGCCGAACGAAAATCCAACGTCCCGTTGATTGAACAACCTAATCTGAGGCTTTTCACTATCAGTGCATTCGGTCTGCTCTTCTCCCTGTTTACCTTGGTGAGGCTTCGTGCTGTTGCATGTCTCTCAATCTCAACGCGTCGCAAACCAGGCTTTGGCTCTATGGACAATAGGAGATATTCTTCGCGGCATGACTACACTGGACGCAATGCAGGGCCGGCGACCGGAACACTATCGTCGGTTTGTCTGCATTCCTAGAACCGACGGCGTTTCGAGTGGTCCCAATGTTATGACTGTCCTTCCTGAAGAACGCCTCTACGACCACGGTTATTGGTCCAATCTGCGAGATATCTTCGCTACGCCCTCCCATGATACAGCCACCAAGTTTGTGGCTACGTCTTGCGGCACTGATATCTTTTCATTTGACGCGTCCTTTTTTCATAGTGCAGTGTATGTGTGGCCGAAGCTCAATCCGACTGTGTTGGACCGCATGCGGAAAACAACCGTAAACATTTTGATAGCAGGTACAGACATATAATACATACGAAGAGCAAGCTAGAAATGTACAGTAGACTACATAGAGTAATACATGCGAACGAAGCCGTTGAATCAACGGCCGTCGCCTCCGTGCCACCATCTCCGCGGTCTGTCTGCGCGTGGAGCATTCAGGTCAGGGATAACCGGGCCTGAAGAATGCCATCAGCCTCGTGGAAGTCGTGTTGCCATTACTGAAATGCCTCACCTGGGTCGCCAGGTATGACGGGCCCTATACGGAAGTCAGTCGGGATGATAGTATGATAGCAGGCACGACCATCGCACCTGAATTGTGTCTGTCACGACGGTGTCCATTGGGCGCTGGTATGGCTGAGCGCGGTACAGAGAACGGGAAGTTAGGTGCTTACTTCGATTGCCGTGACCAGGATGGGCGGAGCCGCGCGAGCTATGATACGACGGGGGCGGCGAAATATGGCCCCGAGGATTGTTCATGTGCGGGGACGGTGTGTGCATGTTCCGCGGGTTCTGAGAGCGTGGCGGCGGACCTGGGGGAGGTAGATACCCCCGGGGAGAGTGTTGCTGCTCGACCCCGTTGATAGTGTAGATTTCTCTGCCGTCAGGATAAGAGCGAGTTACGTGTTCATTTCCCTAGGACGGATCGAAAAAAAAGTTTATTGTGGTTCAAACCTGGAAAAGTGGGACAACTCACCTCCCAGTCGCGTCGTGTGTGGATAGCGTGAGTGACACCATTCCTGCTCGTGAGCATGGTGCCCTCTTGAGCCCAGCGGGTCGGGCCCCTACTGCCAGAGACGGGTGGGTCAAAACCAAAGGAAAGAGAACGCGCCGGAAAGGTGGAAAACATGTCGCGTTCCAGATCAGCCATGATGTCTTGGATTCGGTAAATGGTTTCGAAGGGATCCCGCCAGTTAGAGGACGAGCGATGCATAGGATGGTAAGACGGCCGACGATAGTCACTGAAGAGCTTGTCGAAGAGCTCGAAGGGGTCTGAAAAATTCGCGAAGGGGTCGAAGCGATCCGGGAAGACGTCGTAGCGGTTGGGTCTCGGTTCATAGCGTTTGGGTTGGGACCGGTGAGAATACGGCTGCTCTTGAGGTTGCGTGGGCGGCGGCCACACACCGTGCTCATCATAGAGCCTTCTTTTCTCGGGGTCCCTCAACACCTCATAGGCGTTGCTGACCTGAACAGATGGTTAGAATAAGGTTCCCCTTGATGTTTGGGCGGAGGCGAGGAGGTGGCGGGGGAACACGAGGTTGAAGTGGAGACTTGCCTGGCGAAACCGCTCCTCTGCATTCTGCTTTTCGGCGGGAGTGAATCCAGCAGGGAGTCGATCTGGATGTGTGGCAAGTGCTGATTTCTTGTACCCTTTTCTGACTGGCAGTGCATAGGTAAGTACATATGAACGCGGGATAAAACAATGTGGCGGCGAACTCTGGTCGGGAGTGGCATCCCTTGGGATTTGCAGGATGTCGTAAAATGACTGAGCAGAGTCCATAGAGAGGAACCCAGTGAAGGATGAAAGCAAGATGTCGCAGGACGAGTTGAAGCAGCTGAAAGCAAGCCTTTTGTACTTTACCGGTAATGTTCTAGAAGTGCCGCAGCCGTGTGGCTTTGATTGGCATCCACGTGTGCGAAAAGCCTCCGCGCTAAGGTTAGGGTCAGGGCGATGCTCCTTCACGAAACAATTTTGTGCGCGGCGACGCCGACCACTGGACCGGGCTCCATAGCAATACACGACCTCCAGACGGGATCTACTCTTGCGTCTTTCAAGCAAACAAATGCAGCCCCACACGGAACTGCTGTTGTCCACTCGGAGAATGGCCAGGGTGGTATTTTGCTCGCGGCTCAGCACGACAAATCTATCCTGAACGTTTACAACTTCCAAAAGGTTCTCCACTAAAGCCTCACTCTCATCTCCGGCATCCCTCATGCTTCTCCTCAGGACCAGATCAGTTTAAAGATAGTCCTCCCCGAAAAACTTTCGTGTATCGCCGTGGACCACGCTGGTGAATTCTGTGCCGGTGGTACATCGCAAGGGCGCATATATCTCTGGGAGGCAGGTCTGCGCAAACGTTTTGCATCCATATCGGTTTAAATTGCCATTTTCAGGTTGCATCGGGAATCTTATTCAATTCATGGGATGCGCATTACCGCCAGGTCACCGTTCTCAAGTTCACACACGATAGTGTTGCGCTTCTTTCGGGGAGCGAGGACTCCGGCGTCAGCGTCTGGTCCGTATCCAGGTCAATTTGGCCGGTCCCTGTCCACTAACCGAGATTAACTCTTCTCCTGTAGATTATTGGATGATGACACGCTCAGCGAGCTGCCGCTGCCTTACTGTGTTCTCTCAGATCACACCCTCCCTGTCACCGACATAATATGTGGAATCGGGCCGTTTCCTAACTGCAGGGTTCTGTCTTCCGCCGTGGATCACTCTGTTAAAGTAACGAACGTTCATATCCTCCAAGGATCACAACTAATTAATTCTAAGCTTTGGGATCTTTCTACCCATTCTCTTTTGACCACGTTCCAGTTCCCCCAGCCGATTTCCTGTTTGGCTTGGGATCTGACAGAGCGCATGTTTTTCGCCGCGTCTAAGGATGGCTCGATATATCAGATGAACCTTTTCCGGCAGCGCGAAGATAAATCCGGCAGTCATATAATGGAGGCAGTTGGCGGGGCGGGCGTCACAGATATCATACGCGTGGGGGACGAGGAGCATTCCAAAGCCCAGAAGCGACGGCTCATATCTGTCGGGTCAGTGCCAACATTCTCCAATACCGATGCCGTCTTACCATTGATGCAGAGAACCTGTCGTGTCGATGACAATATCTCTAACGTCGACACTTCTCCTGGCTGGTACCTCCGCGGGAATTATCCATGTATACGATATCGCCTCGCATCAGCTTTTGCGCAGCATATCGACGCACAAGGGCTTGTCAATCACACATCTCGCGACAATGCTCAAGCCCCCAGACCTCATTGGTCACGTCAGTCTCAGTATGCACGCAGGCCATTCCGCTACATCGGATGCTTTACCTGTAAAACACGTCGCGCCCTTCCAGCGGATGCGCGACACCAAAAGCAGGGAGGCACACGAAATCACAATGATATTGCCTGTCCAGGACAACGTAATCGCCTTTCCTCTTTTCATATCTCGCATGATCAATGTGATTCGTCTAGGTGTATGAGGACGAAGGAAGCATCTACACAACCGAGGCGCTCCTCCGTGACCACGATTTCTTTGTGCAGCCTGCAGTATCCGCCGGCCAGGATGCCGTCTCTTTGCAATCCAAGGTGAACGAGCTCGAAACGGAAGTCGCGCGTTTGCGGGAACACCTGGGCAAAGCCAAGGGTCTGAATGACGTCATGTGGGAGACTGTCGTACAAAAGGTCGTTGGACAAGGCAAAGAGAAGGACACGGATAAGCAGGGTTCCGGTGCCGAGGATGAACGGCGTCGGAAGCGAGGGCGAACAGATGCTTGACGCATTTGTATAACGCAGCAAAAGTACATTACAGTTTCCTATATTCCGAGAACGTCTACCTTCGCTGGGCCCTAAACCAAAAACCCTGTTTCCCGCCAGTGGGCGATCCATTTCCCGACCAACTCAGGGCTAATCGGCGGCGATGCATGGATGCTAGGGGCCGCTCTGGCCGTCTTGTCGGTCAAGAAAACCATTGGCTGACGGTGAGTCTTGGTGTAACGCATTTGGAAGAATGGCTATCTTTTTTTCAGCGGACGTCTTCATGAAGTAAAAGAAGAAAGGCTCACCAGAAGTTTGATCGTGGGATTCTTAACGCCGTCCGGATCCGATTCGGCCAAACGTTGAACCCACTCCAAGCGGTCAACAGTCTCGAATTTGAGCCCTGCCGAGCTGAGACCCGCAAGCATGTTGTCCCAGCTAGTGCTGGTGTTCGGATTGACAATGTGGTAAACAACAGCAGATCTGGCGGCGTGAGGGGTGAGCACCACTTCGGCAATTCCTTTCCCTGCGTAATCGACTGGCAGCCACGAAGGATGCTGTTGACATGCGCGTCAAATGATAGAAAGCTAGGTTGGAGAAGAGACCTGCCTCGTCAATAGTAGGGAGTGAACCAAAGGTATTGGCGCCCTTGAACATGAGCGGCCATGCTATACAGGTTGTGAGCGACGATAGCGACGATCGGAGGACATGCAGCAACGTGTACCCTCTGTCTCGTTCCAGACGCCAGTTACAGAGTCGCCGACCATCTGTCCGATGCGCAAAACACCAACCGGAACACCCGAGCTCGCAGAAGCCTTCTGGCATACTTTCTCGACGACCCACTTGCTGCGCGCATAACCAGTCCCCGCGGCGGTGCTCGGTGAGGGCGCGAAATCCTCGGTGCACGTGGCGTCCGGCGAGCCTTGGCGACAGCTGATGGACGAGGAAAAGAATAACGCAGCGGGCTCCGCGTACGGCGAGGCGAGACAGAGGTTGATCAGGTTCACAGCGCCGCCGACGTGCTCATCGTAGCTTTGGAGACTCAGAACAAAGTTCACGGGCCAGGCGTTCTATGCGCAATGAGCGATTAATTCGAGAAAAGGTAGAGCGTAGCTCACATGAACCACATCTGTCACTTCGTCTCGGATGGAGTTGTATTCGCTTTCCGTCAGTCCGAGCAGCGGGGCGTTCGCGTTGCCAGCATACGAAACAAGTTTGTCGCCGGGCAATGGAAGCTTTCGTGCCTTCATCGAGTCCGCGATACGCTGGACTGAGTCCTCGTGCGACGTAGCGCGCGAGAGACAAATGACCTTGCGGACTGACGCCGAGGATACCAGCTGGTGCAGAATATGGGCGCCGAGAGACCCAGAAGCGCCGGTCAATACCTACAGTCCGTTCAAAAAAAGGGCAGAATAAGAATTGAGGATATATACGCACGACCACACGCGCGTCTTCAGGGCGCTTCGTAGCGCCGGCAGCTGGGTTATGTGTCCCAATGTTGGCCATCCATTTGTCGACCATGGCTGTCATTTGTGCTTCGTGCTGGTCCGATTCCGTTATTGCATCGTCCCTCAAGCTAATAATATAATCCGCCAATCTAAAAGACATGAGCCTGCCGAGTCGACACTTACCCATAAAATACTTACTTATCGACCGAGGGATACTCGTAGACAACTAAATGGACTATATGAGCATACGCTACAGACCAAGCGGACGAAACCTCACCGTTTTGACCCAGGGTTTTGCCCGCGAGGAACAGGTCCTTCTGGCAGACATTCCGGATCCGTGTCCCTTGCAGCGAGTCGACGCCAAAGGCAAAGAGGTCCACCGTGCGGTCTAGGTTGGCCGACTTTGCCGGACCTAATGCCTTCACGATAGCATTCAGTATGAAGTCCTCCAGTTCCGGCTTGTCAAGGTTGAGTTTCTCAGTTTCGTCGCCCTCTTGTTCGAAGCGGGCGTAGATGCCGTCTGATTGCCGATGTGATTAGGTACATAGAGCAGAAAATAGCTCAAGCCCACCAATTATATTCTTGAACTTGGCGTAGCATGCCGGTCGCAAGATGCTCATCTTGGTCGCAATCGGAATTTCGGTGCCGTGACTGTTGCAAAATATTTACACGCGAGTCGCAAGTGGTAGGACGGCGGGGCTCACGGCAATATTTCGATCATTTCGGGGAGGAGGCGGGAGTGGGTCGGAGCCTGCGCGTTGGCTTGCTCGACTACAGGCCACACCTTCTCTATAATCTCCGCATTGGAGAGGTCCTTGGCGAGGTCGGACGGGAGGATGAGGCATCCCGTCTGTGGCTTGCCGGCGCCGAACACGATGGCTGCAGATTGTTCATCAGCTTTTATGGTTCCAATTCATTTACAATACACACCTTCTGCGACATAGGGGCTGTTGCCGCGGATGCAAAGCTCGATGGGCACTGGGTTCGTCTTCTCGCCGAGTGTCTGCACGAGCGTGTCGTCGAGGCGCCCAATATATTTGTACCAGTTATCGTGCTGGGGGTGGCGCTTGAAGAGATCCTTGGTCGCGTACGATCCGTCGGGGCGGTTGGTCTCGATCTAGACACAAAATTGTAGTGAGGAATAGAAATGGGGTCAGGGAAAGTGACCTTGGGCGGATATCCGTCCTTAATCACCGCTTCGAAGGTGTTGTCACCGCGAGATTCCATAACGAGGTAGTCGAGGATCAGACCCGAGGCGCGCAGCCAGTTCCAGTCCTTGTCTGTCGACATATCGCGTGCGGAGTTGAGCAGACCGCCAGTCTGAGAAGGTGCATAAGTATGCTTCGACCTTCAACGGAAGAATTGTACCTCGGTGGTACCGTAAATACTGAGAAGATTCACACCCGCGGCCGTCAAGCGCGTGCCGAGGTCATCCTGAAACAAAATTGTGAGCATCTCGATTGAATAACTGAGGGTGTGGTGTACCGGAAGTGCAGCTCCGGCGTAGCCGACGATATCAAAGGTTGCAAGGGCAGCTGTGCCTTCTACTGTTTCTCCGAGCAGCTATCCTGATTGTGAGCCTCTTTCTACTTGTAGATATTGGTGTACAGTACCTTGATTACGTACGGAACGGCGAAGCACTGGGTGACGGGCGGCGAAAGCGCCAACACTGCACAGATATTGGCGGAGGTGAGGGGCAGATGGGGCGGGAAGAGCGTGACCGGTTTCGTCGAATACATGCACCGGAAACTGAAAAAAGAGATAAGGATTTCATTCATTCGGGCGATTAAGATGAAAACGAACATGGCAAAATGTCCGTAGCCGTGGTAGACGGGCAGGGTGCTAAAACCGGGCTTGTTCTGGTTGATTGCGACGTTGGCAATGAGACCGTAGTGGGTCACGAAGACGGGTTTGGGGAAGCCAGTCTACAGAAATATTAATATGGATGTGAGCTACGGTCGCGCGAGGCACAACACACCGAACCCGAAGAGTGGAGAATCACGGCGGGCCTGGAGGCCTCTTGCTCAGGGGTCAAGACGGGGGCCAACGGTTTAACTTGGGCGGATTCGACGCCTCCTTCGCCCCAGAGCGGGAACCGCTGGTCAGGGACCAATCCCAGATCATAGTCCTGGGATTTCAAGATGGCTTGAGCCTCGTGTGCCTCTTTGGTAAACTTCTCCGAGTAAATCAGGTGAGTGGACTTGGTCAGCTTGCACAAGTGGGCGATTGCAGGGACCGAGTTGTTGACAGACAAGAGCAGAGCAGTGAGGCCTACGGAAGGGAACGGTCAAGCTGGTTTTTTTTCTGATAGATGGAGAAATCGGGCGAACCTAATTTAGCGAGGGCTACTTCGAGTAACGACTCGTCGATGGCGGAGGTGGTAAACACGGAAATAATGCGCGGAAGCGGAATTTCTCCCGGCTGGACCTTGGGAGGAAGGCCGACGGCTGAATAGTGCCATGCGAGGCGATCGACTGCTTTCTGGACTTGTGAATATCTAGCAGTCGAGGATGTAAAGAACGGAAGAAACACAGAACAAAGTGCGCACGTTAGAGTCCTCAAGACGATGCTGTTATCCTTCTCCGGGATACCGGTGTGTACAGCAGGATGGTCAGGCTGCTCACTGGCGCGGATAGCTGGAAGATGTGAGCGGGAGGAAAAAGAGAATTAGAAACAAACAAACCCAGAAGCTGCGTGAGGGACTTTGCGAGGTAGACGGGTACAGGCATGCTGCAGGAGCGGTGCCCCGATTCTCCATCCTGGCTCTTATAATGAAGGCAGAGAAGTGCGCGGAGGGCTCGGGCCGAGGAGCGATCAAGTCATCAATATGTGATGATGCAGTGGCTGTGTCCGATCCTCTTCAGGGGTGTGTTTTTCCGGTCCGTTTGATTCCGCTGCTAACGACAGCGTCTCCTTCCTCTTGAATATCGTTCACCTAGCTGGTGGCAAACCAAAACTCCTCCAACAACTAGGCTCGCGGGCCGCCCGGACAGCCGCCCCGTCGTCTCCGGGAGAAATAACCATATTTCATCTCTATGGGTATCTGTGGGTATCATGGGATGATTGAAACGAACGGGCCGGGCTCTCGCAGACGCTTGCTCACGAGATCGCTGCGCTCTACGCGTAACAAACTCGCCTGGATATTGGATTAGGACCAGTGAAACTTACCCCATCCCGCCCCGTGGGGTAAGTTTGCCGGCGGGGTATATAAATAGGGCCGATCATCCTTTCAATTTCCAGACTTCTGCTCTGAACTAACATGTCGCTGGGCCTCAAACCTCTGGATCCCTCCGACAAACCCGAGGTCGAGCAGGCCGAGTTTGCTCCCAAAGTCGCAAAGGAACTCGATTGGGCAAATCGTGATGATCGAGTCGACTTGGATCGCAAGCCGGGTCTCCTGGGCTATTTTCTCAAGAAGAATCCCAGCCCCGACTTTATTGCCGACGTCGCCACAGTGAATGAGACTGTATTGGATCCCAAGGAGGTTGCGCGCATGCAAGTCGCCGCTCGACGCGTTTTTCTTTCCTTTGGGTTCAATTGTTAATCTTCTCACCAGTGAACGCAAAATCGACTGGCTCATTATCCCTGCCTTGTCAGGTATGTTTTGGCGCATTCTTTCTCTCACCGGTGTCACTCACCTGCCAATTCGTTCTAGTTTGCTATATGGTGTGTTCAACTCTCCGACTTTGTCCCCATGATACTGATACATTCCGCTCTTTCTTCTAGTTTTATTACGTGTAAGTGGCCGCGATATGCATATCTTCACTCTGTGATATCAACGGCGGTTACATCCAGGGACAAGACCACGCTCTCATATGCCGCGATATTCAACAGTAGGACTGTCCTAACCGTCCTTTTTTCGCATGTTAACCGCTGTTAACAGTCAAACAAGACTTACACCTCGGCAAATCGGAATACGTAAGTACTCATCCTGGAACGGTAACCTCGTCTCTGACCGTCCTCCACAGAGCTGGCTCTCCAGTCTATTTTACTGTGGGTCCGCGCCACATCCCCATGGACCGTGTTTACTTACCTTTCCCCAAGTCGGCTGGGTCGCATGGGCTCTCCCCACCAATCTCCTGATGCAGAAATTCCCGCTGAACAAATACTTGGCGGTTAACGTCAGTTCCTGGCCCCGAATGTATTTGATCTTAGATCTGATGGACCCGTGTAGATCTTTATGTGGGGCGCGCTGCTTATGGCTCAGGCGGGCGCCCGTAATTTCACGGATCTCGCTATTCTGCGCACAATTTCGGGCGCCGCCGAGGCTACCGCCGATCCCGCCTTCGTGCTAATCACCTCGATGTGGTACACACGAGAGCAACAGCCCACGCGGATTGGATACTGGTATTGGTACGTATTCTCTTGTTTCTCGAGACCGCGCGATCACTGTAGCTAACACGCGCCTAGTGCAAACGGAATTGGAATCGGACTCGGCGGCCTTTTAGGATTTGGCATCGGTAATTAGCTTCCACCCTCTACCTTCATCGTCGATACTGATCCATGCTGCAGGTCATGTAAGCTCGTTGCCAATTATTATTCGATGTTCAAAGTCGGCTTAACAACGCGACCCATTCCTAGATCAAAGGTTTGTTCTCCAGCTATATTCCCGAGCGATTTTAATGACTTTTGGACGCAGGGCTGCCCAGTTGGAAGTGGGAGTTCATTATCGTGGGCGCAATGTGCTGCCTGTGGGCCATTTTTATGTTCATTTTCATCCCCGACTCCCCGTATCAAACACATTGGTTCACCCGCGCGGAGCGTCTCATTATTGTGAGCCGGAAGCGGAACGACCAGAATGGGACGGACAACAGACAGTGTGTTGCTTCAAATTTACTTTTCTGTTTACATATTAATATTGTGCCAGTTGGGACGCGTCGCAAGCTATCGAGGCCTTCCTGGACGTCAAAACATATCTGTTCTTCCTCTTCGGGTTCACGGCCAACGTCCCCAATGTAGGTGTGAATTTCTTCAAGCTGATGGTTCGAAACTAATGCTAGTATAGGGTGGAACATCCAACTTGTGAGCAGGTCGCCAGTTTCTGTTGCACCACTGACACCTCCTTCCTCCAGCGGCACCCTAATTGTGAAAGGGTAAGCCCACAGGCTTTAGCTATCGGAATTGGTCTCATAACTTTTCACTTAGCTTCGGATTCAACACATTCCAGACCACCCTGATGCAGATCCCATACGGGACGATCATCGTCTTATTGTGAGTCCCCTCCACAGCCCGACAACAAAAATTCCAATGCGTCTTTAGCATCATCGCGGCACTCTTCGCAAACCACAAGCTGCCCAAGGGCAACCGCACGTACGTCATGGTCGCCACGAATATCCCCACCGTCGTCGGGTTCGCCATGATCGCGTGGGCGAAGCCCAAAGCCGCGCGCCTGATCGGTTTCTGTATGTCCGCGTTTCGCGTGTTCAGGCGCCTTTGATTTCTCAGTACAACCGCGTTTGCAGGGATGACCGGCGCCTCTAACGCGACGTTCGTCGTCGGGCTGTCTCTCGTTTCGGGTAATGGTACGCGTCGGACATGTGATCGCGTCGATGTAGCCCCTAACTCGCGTTTTACTAGTTGGTGGACAGACCAAGAAAGCTATCGCGAGCGCCGCGGTTTTCTTGGGCGTCGCGGCCGGGTGAGTAGCTCTCCTGATCATTACTCCCGATTTAATCTCATTTCATTCCCTACAGCAACATCGTCGGGCCGTTCCTCTTCCTGGACAGGGAAGCGCCCGTGTACCTCACCGGCGTCGTCGCGTGCATGGTCTCGCGGATCCTCGAGATCGTCGTGATTTTCCTCCTGCGGATAGTCTTCGTCACCGGAAACAGAAAACGTGATCGCGCCGTCGCCGAGGGCCGCGTCCAGTATGACGAGCGCGTCACCGGCCTCCAGGATATCTCGGACTGGAAAAATCCCGCTTTCAGATACGTTACGGTAGGGATTTGCCCTTTGCCGATGGGTGTGAGAATACTGCTGATGCGTTTCTCCAGTGAGCAATGTCTGAAAACTTTGAATGCTATCACGAGTCTACGACTAACTACCACGATACTACTTGATGCGCCTCGCTGTGCACGACTCGTGCACGCTGTATTATTATGAATTGTAACTCCAGGGAAGGTAACCGACCTGGCTTTCTGACAAATTATATGGTCCCAGAAAGCGTATTGTATGTACAACAGCAGTTACATGTGAATGAGTGGGATATCGTGATAGGTAAAGCAGGAAAGCATATGCGTGCGTGGCGTGGGCCTCGCGGTCCCAATTAATGGCTCTAGTAGATAGTAGATGTCCGTCTCCCAGCGCGCGCCCCTCGCGGCCTCACATCACGACACACCCGTCGCTCGGGCCCTTGGGACGCGTGCTCAGCGAGACCCGCGCCGCCTCGAAGAAGACCTCAGTCACCCCGCGGTTGTGCTTCGAGCTGCACTCTGCGCTTGGCGAATTAGCATCTATTGCCAAACGCGATTGGCGGGCGTACCGAGGTAACGAGAGGCTCTTATTCGCCTCGCCACGGCGAGCCCCTCTTCGTATTGCACAGGGTGCGATCCGTACCGTAGTAGCCGCTCTTTCACCGGCCGGTCGTCCCGGAGGTCGCACTTCAGCGCTGTCGAATGCTGTAAGAGGTGAAGAGGACGGCTTCTAGGGGCGACGCACCAACCAAGACGAGCTGGCGGTGGATCAGCAGGTGGCGCAATAAGCGAGAAGAAAACGGCGGACCTTGACCCCTGGACAATATTCTAATATTTCTTCCAACCACTGGGACGCACAGTCTTTTGAGCTTCGAAACGGCGCCGCGCTGTACAGTACACACCTTGGTCTCCACATTCTCCAGCGATACCGGGTTGTCCACCTGGTAGCACGGTGAATGGCGAGCGACGCAGAATATAAAGACGACGGACGGAAAAACATATCATGATAACATGGGTCTCAGCGTATGACAGCGACCGCAGACGGTCGAACTCTTCCTGTCCTACAGGAAGGGTCAGCTGAGATGCAAACACCCGCCGCGCCGCAACGCACCAGCCGTGTCCCACAGACTCAGCTCGACTTGCTGGTCGTCGACGTAGATGTCATGAACATAATTCTCAAACACCGTCGGTTCACTGCGCGCATGTCAGCTCACCGGCAACATCCGCGAAGTAAGAAAACGCACTAGACCTGGCTGAAGAATCCTGTGGCGCGTGAGCACACCCGTACACCAGACTGAATAGCGGCGCACCTCGGGTAAAGACATTAAGGAGGGAGGTTTTGCCTGCCAAATACAAGTACTGTCATAAGGTTCAATGTGCGACGCGCGCGCGGCGCGGGGGGCGGGCTTACCGCAGGCTCCGTCGCCGCAGACTGCGTATCTGGTTAGGTTTTGGGCACGGTGCCAAGCTTCCAAGTGCTTACCAACAACTTTGCGTTGGATCTAATGCAGGTGAGCACCGTTCAGCGACACAGCGAGACGTACACACAGGTTTTCCTCGGCCAAAGGGCTTTCCCCTGCTTGATGAACCGCAGAGCGACATCTGAGAGTCAACAGTCGGGAAAGGGTGAAAGGAAGGAGGATTACGACACGTGAGACAACTGTTACCTGGACCACACGAAATTCACAATTCACTCTAATTCCTGTGCTTCAGAATCATCTGGACAACTGATTCCGTGCTACCATGGTCAGGCAGTCGAAGCAATGGATCCATTCCGTGCAAAAAAACTGACTGACAAAGTCATTTGGGAATCAAGTGCGCCTCCTCCCTTCTTCCATCATGACCACTCTTCCGCCAATCGACACTGTCGATGAATCGCAGCTGGCAAGCGTTCTTTCCGTCCTACTCGAGCCCTCGCACGTACTCTTTTCCACCTTGGTCCCCGCTCTCGTTGCCTCGAAACCAAAGCTCACATCCTACGCCGATCTAATCGATGCGGCAATTGCGCAAGTCGCAAGCTGGGATCTACCTCTGCGCGCCACATTCATATCAGGCCATCCGAGAATCGGGGAGACCAAGAACCTCTCCGCTCTCAGCGCGAAAGAGCAGGACGCGACGCCAACCGTTGCTCCCACCCCTCCTCAAGTCTTGGCTCGATTGGCGCATCTGAACGCATGCTACGAGCGCCGCTACCCCGGCCTGCGCTACATCACCTTCGTGAACGGCAGGAGCCGCGCTGCTATCGCCCTCGAGATGGAAGATGTCTTGGGGTTGCCTCACTCTCTGTCGCCGGACCAACCCCCTGTAGATGACATTGCTCAGATAGAACCAGGCGAAGAACCCTGGAGGATGGAGTTGGACAGGGCGGTCGTCGATGTAGGCCGCATAGCGAATAGTCGGCTGGGCACCATGAAGATTCAGAATAGCAGGTACGAACCATTTTCAAACTTATCGAGTCGGGTGACGAGCTGCATTCTTCCACAGCTAATGTCAATGATGTCCATGCTGGAGCTAGAGAAATACTCGAAGTCTGTAAACGTAGCTTGAATTTCGAAACCCGCAGGTGGCAGAAACTGGAAAAAAGACATCGTCGTAAGGACGTTATGGCCGATAAATCATAAATACAACAATCGAAAGCGGAGGCCCTCCAGGTCATATAATAGGATATAAGTAGGGATGATTGAGAGAAATGCAGAACTCTGCCGGCGTGATTCCTGTAGGTCAAGAAGAAACATAGGAGCGGGGACTGGGACGCGTCGTATTTCCGCCACGCTACAGAGGCAAGTGTCAGAAAACGTTCAAAAAATAGAGTGTAACGTACCTGCTGTTGCTTCTCCTTCCGTTCCGCCCACTCTGGGTTCTTCCTGTAAAGCTCTGCGAGCATACGCTCCACCATTTGCCGATACTCAGCGGCATCCCTCTCTCGTTTCCTGGCCTCCGCCCGCTCGGCCTCTGCCCGCGCTCTGATATTGCGCACGCGCTCCTCACACTGGTCGCGCTGCTTTCGCGCCCACTCTTCGCGGTCCTTCATACGCCGGATCTGCTCCTCGCTGAGTTCGCCTGTCCACTGCGTATTTCTTCCAGGTCGGATGCCCTGTTGGACATCATACGTCTGCGACGCGTCTTGTCGTCAGTCAAGTGCGCCACATTTATAAATAAGCGCCGTACCCGTCGTTTATAAACGTCACGCAGCACCTCGAACGCTCCATGGACCTGCGCCGTTTCTCAGCACACACAATCCCCAACCATTCCGCAACAGCGCACCTCATGAAACCTGACTTCCGAAGCCTGCTTCTCCTCCGGCGACGCGGCAGGGTCGAGTTTGTCTGGATGGGTCTCCAACGCCTTCGCTTTATAAGCCCGACGAACTGCGGCCCATATTACAGTCAAGATGTAAAACTCGAATGCCACACTGTAAACGCACTTTCGTCGGCGGAGGCCCAGTTCTCGACGCCGAGGACTTCGTAGAGCGTGATCGGGTTAGCTCTTGGATTTGATTCCATGCAGACACGAAGCGTGCGGTGGATGCCTTGTCCGGGCCAGGATGGGCGACAAAGACAAG